>DWNM01000196.1:0-12884 GCA_018250375.1 Narcosius parisi helen
TACGAGCGCTACGCACTGTAGCAAAAGTGTCGTGAGGATTTTTCGTGACGCTCACCTAGCCCCCTTAGCCAGCGTACCGCGCGATAAGGAACTTCGTTCCAAAAAGTTATTATAAAACCTTAATAAATTTGTTTTCTGTAATCATTTCTGTTCTGAGAATACGATAAACACTTTTACAGAACAGATTACAGAACAAGTTTCCAAATGTACTTTCATATAACAGCACGAATATAGATTCAGGTTACGGTAAACGCGTAAAAACTTTAAATTGCTCTTTCTGTTTATTGCTTGGCGCATTATCCAACGTACCTTGTACTCGGTATTTACAATGTATATCTTTCTTCGTGTAATAGCAGTTATAGCATAGTGGTTAAGAACTGGGTCTCTCAAACGGGAGGTCCGTAGTTCAAATCCCAGGCACACACCTTTGACTTTTCTAAGTTATGTGCGTATTAGAAATTAATTGTCACATGCTTTAACGGTGAAGGAAAACATCGTGAAGAAACCGCCTGAAAGATCTTAAAAAAAAACAAAGTTCACAAAAGTGTGTGAAATCTACCAATTCGCAAGTGGCCAGCGCGGTGGACTATGGCCAATTCCTCATTCTGACAGGAGACCCGTGCCCAGCAGTGGGACAGTAATGAATTAATGATGTATAGAAGAAATAACTGGACAGATTATTATAAAAACAAAAACCCGACTGCTTAAAAATATAGCCCATTACTTTCACCATTTAGACGAATCCAACGACACCTCATATGTTAAAATCCGTCAAGTTGTTTGGTCTGTAGGGGATGCCAAAGAATGAGACATGCGTACATATTCTCGAAAAACATTAACCTCCGCAGTCGGCATAGGCAGGTAAGTGGTCTTCTGTTGGCGTGATGTGCGTGTGTGTGTTGATAATATTTCAACAAACACACCTTTCAACACACACACGCACATCACAAGAACAATTCTATGACATGATTGTTGATATTTGGTACCCATGAACATAAATTATTATAGCAATAAATGGCAGCAATTTCTACTTGACGCCGAACACAAATACATTACTCGTGCTCCCTTGCAGGAGCAAATTGCTAACGAAATGTGGCTTACCCCATATTCTTCAAACAAGAAGACAACAGCGCGATTAGTATGCAGTGGAGCCAACACAAATATTTCTACCACCGTTCAGTAACACCGGAGTGTAATAGTTTGTAAAGGTTTACCTTTATAGAGACGTTGGTTTTAATATTTTACTAGCCGTTCTTACACCAACATTGTTTTCTTGTATCATACCACAATCATCATCAATTCATTACTATCCCACTGCTGGGCACGAATCTCCTCTGAGAATGGGAAGGATTAGGCCATAATCCACCGCGCTGGTCAAGTGGTAGACTTCACATACCTTTGAGAATTTTTATGGATCTCTCAGGTATGCAGGTTTCCTCGCGATGTTTTCCTTCACCGTTAAAGCAAGTGATAATTATTTGCTAATACGCACATAACTTGAAAATCAGAGGTGCGTGCCTAGGATTCGAACCTCCGACCATTGGAACGAGAAGCGTCGTTTCAACCACTAGGCTATGACTGCTTTCAAATGCTGCTATAAAATGACTGCTATAAAATGATGGTTAAATGCTGTTTTTTGATGACAAAATGATACATAATATATTATTTACATACTACTAAGAAGTATAGATAATAGTGCGTAATGTGGAGCGGCGTTATTCGGGCTCCTGTTGGCAATGGCCTCATCAGTGGCGGGCGTGAAGTAGGCCTCGCGTCCGGCTTCCGGCGCCCGCCACCCGCTTCCGATGAGAGCCTTCGCGAAACATCACCCCACTCACTGATTTCCTTCACAACATTACATATACATTATATATATTTGAGTAAGTAAGTAAGGATTTCGTAAATATAAATAATTTTATAACTTCTTAGTTAAGCGGTGAAGTGGCCATTGTGAGGAAACCTAGACGCTTGAGAATTCTACGAACAAATAGTTCTGAAAGGTGTATGCCACCAATGAACACTTGGCCAGCTCGGTGGATTACCCTCTCACTTTTAGAGGAGAACTGTGCCCAGCAGTGAGACAGTAATGGGTAGACATCAAGTAGGTCGGTAATTTGTATGCAATATATCAAATCTACGGAATTCTTACAAGATATTGTTAGAAAAAATTAAATTCACTTTGACAGGAATAAAACGTACTATACTCGTATAATGTTAAATTTATATATGAGTGCATTTTTTTTAAATTGCAAAAACCAATACATCAGTATATAATTATATAGAATGTAGGCTTCAAACTCATATAAGAGTCTTGCATCTCTGTTCTGTCTTCGCTTAAATAAATTTTATACTATTAGAAATTCTAATTCTATCATAAAATTTCTTTGTCATAACAATGGCAACAAAGTATCAAAATAGCTTTGTTTCATTTATTTACAGTTCCAGAGAAATTCATACAATAAATTAAACATGACCTCTCGCATTCCCAGTAGGGCACGGTCGATATTTTAATTAAAGTTGCTCGTTGCTGGTGTTGTCCATTGACGTTTATATTTCCTGTAAACCCGAAAAGGAAACTTTTCGTCCAAACTTAATACCGGTCTCATTTGAAGTGATAATTAGCTGGCCTGTAAACAGCGCCTAATGTAAAATTAATTCACTTGTGTACCCGAGTTGATTGCTAGAAGAATTTCAAAGGCGCTTTGTATTAGAAATATAAAGCTACTAATTCTAACATTTAAGAGGTATTACAGTGTTTCAAATATACAAAAGGATCTCATTATTTAATACATTTTTAAGGATTCAAGATTTTTGAAAGGATGTCACAGTAAATAGGTAATCAAGAATGCCGGGAACGGACAAATTATCCTTTAGATAAATATATTCCGTATACAAGCTGGGCGACCGAGTTTCGCTAGCTTGATAAATATATTTTTTCATGTGAAAACGGCTTAACACAGAGATGACATTTACCTAGATCAATTTTAATAGCAATAGACTACCTGATTCCAATAGAATATCAAAATCGTTCGAGGCCTTTCGGACAAACCAATTACATACAAATATATATATACAAGAATCGCTTGTTTAAAGTATAAGATTATTTACTAAGTTATCCTAACCATAAATTTCAGTTTTCATATCTTTAAAAGCAAGTTTCGAATACGACATCTAGTTTGTGACGGTTACTGCATTATTCCGAAGTGAGCCGAGATCGAACAGAAACTTGCACTGTTGACAACGGGCGTGCCGCCCCGAGGAGTTAGATGTAGCGCTGTTAATTACACAGGCTCTCTAGCTCCGCAAACCGGGACACAGCAAGCACCGGCTACCAGCAAATTGGAAAAAAACTACTGCCTGCGTTGATTTTTTCCCGCAGACGGACTCAAAATCCCCGTATTTTTTGCACGAATGAACGCCAGATAAATAAACAATCGCCACGTGAAATTTTACGTACTATTGTGGGAATACTACTAGCGACTGCTATGTTTCGTGAATCGTATTTTGGTAGCAATCGTTTTTGAAATTAAAGCTTCTTTACGCACGTTAGACACTTTCAGGATAGTGGATGAGCATTTAACGCACGTGACAGTCACCCTCGGATACATATAATATTATGTACTTACTTTCTTAGATGTACTTGCAAATAGGGAAGCTATGAAGATTTCACTTTTTCTTATAACATGGACACACTAGCATGCAGTCCACCTGATGGTAAGTGGCTACTGCTGCCCATGGGCATCTGTAATCGACAGTGAATAAGATAAGAATCTTGCCCAAGGTCGACCACAGATGCGTTACTACTCCTCAGAACTAAGTTGGAACGCCTAGGATAAGTATGTTACTCTTACCACACCCTTCAAACTAGAAAACAGCAGCGCTTAACACTGCTATTATTAGGCAGAAATAGGTGTGGCGGCGCGATGCCTCTGGAGTCGAACCACAAAGGGTTCTACCACCTTCAAAATTTCCGACGTGCAGATCTACGACTGACTGTTTTTTTGTTGTCCGTTATTTTTACACACAAGCTAATCCACCAAACTGGTTACATTTATGATCTGCGATGTAAAGAGCTAATTAGGTCCAACAAAGGCCCCATAATAAATTAGTTATAGGCCGTTAATTGCATTAATGAAACTGGGTTGGAAGGCTCAGGGAATTTCTAATTAGCACTAATGGAACGCGCGATCACCTGAAACTAGTTGCAGCCTCTGTGGTAGTTTAGTACGATGCGCCTAGATTGATTATATTTTGGACCAGCTTCAGCTAAATGGTTTGAAATTTTCGCCTAGGATAAGAAATCTAGGAACCATAATTGTATCAGTCATTTCAAAAACCGCTTAAGTCAAAGAATTAGATTTTTTGGAAATCAATTGAAACCATGTCATTCACCGATAAACGAGTTTTAAAACATTTTTTAGGCAAAGTTTAAGTATTTGAATTGTAAAAGATTGAAATGTCGTCGTCATCGACCCATTACTGTCCCACTGCTGGGCACGAGTCTCTCTCTTAGGGAAGGAGTTTAGGACATAATCCACCGCGCTGGCCAAGTGCGATTTGGTAGATTTCACACGCCTTTGTGAAACTTTTTTTACGAACTCTCAGGTGTGTAGGTTTCCTCACGATGTCCAGCCAAAGAAAGCATGTTGGCAAAAATGTGACTTAAGTGGTTTTTGCACTGACCGATTCAATTAATATCTTCTGCCTAAAAATAGTCTATGCCTCTGTTTGCAAATACATGTATATTGTACATACTATTAATTTAAATGCAATTGTTCAACAAAGTAACAACTTTTATGCCAGTTCACAATAAGTTTAAATTAAGTTGTGATCGAATTTAGATCACTGCGACGGCTCTACTACTATGTTATTATTGGACTGGTTATTAAAATATTAGTATAACAATTGTTACCAGTCCTCACCATTAAATTAGAAGCGTATTGCGATTATTACAAGGAAATACAAAGGTACGTTCGATGAAACAATTTCCATTACAGAGATTCCTTAATAAATGCAGAGCGTTGAAAGTATCCGGAAATCGAAATGCCGATACCGTAACAGAATTCCGATGATATTTGGAGCGATAGTTTAAACAGCAGGTCAGTGCTAAAGCTTAGGCTAAAGCTTTGGACAATTAGTAGGTATACAGAACTTTGATAGTTACTTGCCACGCCGAGAAAGAAAAGTAAGAGCTCTATTTGTTGAACTCATTTACGATATTACACTTATTCGGAACATTGTAAACAAAACAACTAAGGACAGAATAGAAAAAAAAATACAGGTTAACATATTTTGATAATTTAATTATATGACAGCATATTATGGTCAAATATTGCAATATATACCGTAGCGTTTATTTCGAAATGGATACTAGAGATATAATAACAATTAGCAAGAAAAATATATCCCCTGCATTCCTAGACCTAAGATTTTGGTGAAGCACTCCCGTGCGTCTAGATTTTCTGAAAAAATCATTCATATTGCAAAGTTAAAAAAAACTTACTTTCCATCGCTTTAATCTAATACAGGTAAGACCTGTATTAGAGGAAAAAATGATAACCATCAACAATCTGGTTTTTAACCGACTTCCAAAAAGGAAGATATTCTGTATTTGTCTGTATTTCCCGCTGTACAGTCGCTTAAGGTTTATAACATAAATCTACGCTTCAAAAGTGTCAAGTACTTTAATTTTAGATTTAATATGCGTCCATTAAAGGAGGTCCTACCATTATTATTTATATTCACAAGCCGCCTCTCATTAGCCGTTTTGTGAATATTTCCGCAAGTAGCCGTTTCTCGGTAGCGGTTTCGCTATTACGATCGCAACATGTTAGTACGCGATAAGACAAGTGCGTTAGTCGGTCTTACCGGAGGCATCCTGCGATGAATGGTGAGCGGCGCGCACGGAACCATTCATCCCGGCTTCAATGGTGGTCAGTAAACAGGGTCCTTTCATCCTGCATGTCACCCGGTTCCCCAGTGCGGTTGCATTTTACAACAATTTCACATGAACGATCGCATTGACATGGTTTTGCATTACCCTGTGTGCATTCACCCGTTACTGGGACTTTTGTCTATTTGTTTAATGGTTTGTACTTACTAACCTAGTTTTTAATACAACCTCTTAGAATGAGGATTTATAAAGTCAACAGCTGAAAAAGGTTGACCACATATCAAGACACGCGGCAGCGTGTCAGTCAAGTTTCTAAGAGAACTGGCGACGCGGTACAAAGTCTTATTTATTTAACTTTAAGAACTCTTGAACGTGTAACCTTTATCACGATTTTTTTTTGTATTGGTCACGTGATTTCATGAATGATGTAATGGTCACGTCAATTCAAGAATTTCAACGTCTGGTACAAACGCGGACCACGAGTGATAAATCGTAATTCAAACCACTGTGCTACCACCACAAATATAACATAACTGTGGCTACCACACATACATTAAGATAACTTCACGATTTGAACACGTCACATCGTAGTATTAAGCATTACGATTTTAATAACCTTTAAATGTTTAGCGAGCTTATTATACTATTGTCGAGAAATTAGTAAGTAAAAGACGAAGATGAATGAATATTCTAATTAGGTTAGAGAAACTGAAACAAGCATTGTATGTTCGAAACTAACTGTAATACATTAATCTTCCATGTTTAAGAGCTATTCATGCTCCGAAAGATATTTAAATACCGCCGCTCATGAACTGGGATACATGTTGCCTGCTGGCAACTTGTACATAACATACAATAAATTTATATTAAAAAAGTTAAAAAAAAAACAAAAGTTTATTTGTACTAAAATGATAATAAGCTTAATTACTGAGTTCCCATGGCCACCTTTCAGCTTCATCATCAGACCCTGGATATAATCCAGGACCAGGGTCCTTGCCAATGGGAATCAAACGACCTCAAACTCGTGTTGGTTGCGTCGTTTAATTCCAAAGATCTCATAGCCACCTGCCAGCTTCATCATCACACCGTGGATATTATACAGGTCTAGAGTCCTTGTTAAAACGAATCAAACAAGCCCAAACTCGATGGGATAGCATTGTTTTATTACAGAGTTACCAGGGCCAGCTTCCGGCTTTACCATCAGGTCAGTTGCATGCCATCATAATATCGCATTGTCATTCGATTTACATATGCATGCAAAATTTCAGCTCATTCGGATAACAAGATGTGAGTCAAATTTAACTTGCAAGATTGAAAATGAAGGCATAAAAATGGCTTACGTATGTGTTTCTTTTGCAATCATAAGCCTCTTGATACACAAAGAACTGATACCAATCAGTCAGACACATCACATGGTTGATTGCTCGTACATCAGGCGAGGCTTACAGTTGAGGATACTAAAGCATACATACTGGAATATGTCGACAACACCCAGCAGGAATTATGTATGTTCAATACCAATAAAGTAACCGGATGGTATCGGATTCCGGGTAATACCCGATGGCCATTGATCTGTCCGATTATACGGATTGATCCGTCCGGATGTGCGGATTGATTCGCCCGGATGTGCGGATTGATCGGTCCGGCACGTCGTGGGCGTTTGCCTATCGGATATCGGACTTCCGGATTTTGCGTTCTGCCAAACTAGCGAGCTACATTCCCAGAAAAATGATTAACTGTAGCCTGACTCCGATTTAACTAATGTATTAAACCAATAATTCTACTGAAAACTGTAAAATCTCGCTAGGACTCGTCATTATATTTGCCTGGCATTCAATCCAAAAATTACCATGTGCCATTACTATGTTCAAAACAGAAAATACATATTAAGCCAGAACCTAAGCGCATTCATTGAAAACAAACACTCACGTACGATCAAAGCCGGACCACTTCAGTCGTAGGTAGCCTAAATCAGGATCATATACTAGTAGTCATTATACAAACAAAAAACCCTACTACTTAAAAATAAAGCCTAAATCACTCCCACAATTTAGAAAGAAAGAAAGAAATAACTTTATTACGTAATGCATTGTACGCACATAACAAAGACGAATTAACTTAATTAGACTAATTCAACGACATCTCATACGTCAAAAACCATAAAGCCGCTTGGGCTGCAAGGCATGCCAAAGAATGAGACATGCACATACATACGCTTGAAAAATCATTACCGTCCGCAGTGACAAAAATAAAATAATTACTTCGCACAGAAAATATCTGCTGCTTCACGGCAAAAATATTAACATGACATCACTATTGCCAGTTGAAAAGATTTATGTTTTTAAAGGATGATATTAAAAATCACGTTTTAATCATTTTATGAAATGTGCTCGCATCCGTTGTAATTGGAGCACGATCTGTACGATGGATATTCACTATCGTAACGTAGGAAAGTATTTAAAATCGTAATATCCTGAAAATGTTATGTTTCATAAGGTTGCGTATGCTTTACTTAGTGCATATTTTTACTTATGAATAAACTTAAACCTAGTGTGGTCTTTTTAAATAACTTTTTTTGTCTTAATACAACCAATACTATTATTTTCTAATATAACCGATATTAATAGGAGCTTCACATTTTTTTCTGCAAAGATATATGGAGAAATGACGTGCACATTTGCGGAAATGTTTGCATTTTTCCTTTACTTTACCAGCCTTTATTTAACTTATATTGTATGTAAGTATTTATTTATGTAAATCTTGCAAGTTAAACTTGACCCACTTCCCGGTGTCCGATTGAGCTGAAATTTTGCATGCATTTCTACAGTCGCGCGCAATGAAAAGTATACACGGGCAGTTACTTTCGCATTTATAATATTAGTTAGGATGATAATGCTATAAGTAACGATTTATCTGAATTCCGCTGCAACACGTAGTTGACAGTAGATAGGAAAAGCATATCCGAACAAAATAGTCCAAGCCACCGATCGCCGCACCGCCGCGCCGCAACGCATCCTAGTTACCTTCATAACAACATTTAAAAGATAAAAATGAATGTTTACATTAAATTGAATTATAAAGTGTATAAATATTTAAGAAAAAAATCACAGGCATCATTGTATACATTATAATGAAATAGTATTGTTCACGTTTTTGTAAAATAATATTGTCTACATATTATTGTAATTCATAATGGATACATATTTTTGCAATTAATCGTGTATACAAACATCGGAAAACAAAATGTACATATTATTGTGGGAAACTCTGGTGGTTATATGATATAAATTGTTAAGTGGCTATTTATTTTTGATATTTTCAGAGTGGACATTTATTTGAAAATCTGCCCGTGCATACTTTTCATTGCTCGTGACTGTACATCGGATGACAATGCAATATTATTAAGATACGGAGTAGGTACGGAACTCTGTAATAAAACAACGTAACCCTACCGAGTTTGGGCTCGTTTGATTCGTTTTTATGAGGTGTCTCGTTCTTGGTGATAGCCAGGCTCTGATGATGAAGCTGAAAGGTGGTCATAAAAAATAAATATAAATTCATTATTTTCTGCCTTTTTTTAACAATAAGGACATGAATGCCTGATTTGAAGGTGGTAGAACCCTTTTTGGTTCGACTCCGGAGGCACCACCACCACCGCACCTATTTCTTCCATTTCTTCCTCATGACAGCAGTGTTAAGTGTTGCTGTATATGGTTTGAAGGGTGTGGTAAGGGAGAGATACTTATCCGAGACTTTCCAACTTTGTTCTGAGGGGTAGCAACGAATATTTGGCCGACTTTAGGTAAGACTTATCTTATCCAGGATCGCTTACAGATGTCCACGGGCTGCAGTAGCCACTTACCATCAGGTGGACGGCATGCTCGTTTGTTACTTCCATGTGATAAAAAAATGTCCATAAACAACAAAATAGATATAGGTACCTACAGTACGTTGTAGTAGAGGGGTATTTATTCTACAACTAACGCGATACAGCTTGGAACTTCACGTGTACATAAGCCTTTGTAACACCAATCGAATGGCCTGCAAAGCCTCTTTCATAGTCGTATATAGACAGCTGCCTAGTTTGCCGCTGACAGGAATAAGCTCGTTGTTTGGAAACAGACGTGGGCACCCGATCAATAACGTGAAATCGCGTTTAGTTGCCACCTATGGGTTTGTATGTTAATTCGTTTAGGACTGAGCGCCCAACGTAACGACGTTACACTGTAACTGATATTGAATATGCAACTTTTTTATTGACAATCCACGTGACACATACAAATTAATATACGAATGCAAATTCCTCGTACAATCGTCATCGGGTTCGATTCCTCTCAGTTTAATTGGTGTAACATCGGAGTTAGCATATAAACGTAAGATGAATTAGCTCATATTTTTATACGCTTTATATTAGCTTCACCTGTACGTATGTATGTATGCACGTATGTGGTAATGGACGGATTTTTCTGCCTAGAATCATCAGGATAAAAGAAAATAACCATTTTTATTAACGCCTGAAAACTTAACCGTACAATATTACACTGAGCGGTGATGCCTTTGATAACAATTATTATTGCTCATTAAAGCGTTTATTTTTTTTTAATTGCCATTTATTAAAATTAACAGCATCATACGAGTAAATCACGCCATGAAAATAATATACGTATATGAAAAATACATACAGAAATACAGAACCTCCTGCTTTTTGTAAGTTGGTTAGAAAAAGGTCAAATTAGCCTACAATTTTAATCCCCAACAAACCTTACATACTTGCTTCTTTCATTCATTATAGAGAATCCACGTCAAACGTTTAATTCTTGTGTTTAGAAATAAGGGTAAAGTGCAAACAATATGACTGGGTGCCTGAATTAAAACTTTAATGGGAAGTTTTATAAAAAGTACGAACAATACGGGAGAAAAAATATTGTTAATGGTACCTGTACGATGCGAGGCTTGCGAGGGAATTCACATCAGCAAGCAAAGGATCCAAGTGCGTGCAATTAGTTCACTTCCGTATACCGCTTCGTTTCAAAGGCTTTTAAGCTCGACGTACTATTAAAATATAAGCCCAGCGCGCAAAGAGCACCTGGGCTAGCCTCGGCCTGATTGATTTAAAATCAGTTTCATAATCTCTTCGGTAATTACGGCCGTGACATTGCAAAATTCTTCTCTATACTTTAAAGTTACCTCTTACCTGAACTTAATATTTTATGCAAAAAAGTAATATGAATTACACTTAATAAGTGATAAGTTCACTTATGAGTTTTCCATACTATTTTGAAAAGGGTGTGAATTCTACAACTAATCTTCACCAAAATGACTCGTTTAGCTATGGCCTAAACCGGTGATTTCGAAATCAGCTCTCAGAATTTCTCCAAATCACCTTAGAACCTGCTCGAAGTGCTGCACCATGCTCACGACTTGATGATGGTGCGAAGGAGCAAACAGTCCACCCCATGGTAAGGGTTTCTGTCACCCAATGTTTTGAACCAATCTCAAATACATCTTGAATTCTACTTAAAATCAATCGCAGCTGTCCCATAACTCCTAAGAAATTAGCTTACCATATCTTGACGACAAAACACAATTCACGAAAATACACTAGATATAAGGCAAGAGTGTCAATCAATATCAAGCCTTATCATCTTAAAAATAGTACTATAATGATAGGAACACTGTTCATAATAACAGGACGTATAGTATATTTCGTACAAGTTACAAATAACCCTATCTAGCATTGACATATAAAGCAATAGGCACCATTAGAATATGAAATGCATCACTGGCTCTGATAGGCTCATTTTACACTCTTCGTCAAGTATGATATCGCTTTCCAAGAGAATGAGAGATGCCTCAAACCGAAAGGACAAAAACAAACTACTTCTAACGATAAATCAAATACAGTGAGTTTGTATATGATAGAAGTAGCAAACGAGAATGTACCTGATGGTAAGTGGCAACTGCTGCTCAAGAACATCTGTAATGGAGTCCAGATAAGATCAGATTCCTACCTGAGGTCAGTCGTTGCGAGATGCGTTGCACTAAGTTGGAACGCCTCTGGTAAGTATGTGTTCCTTAACACGCTCTTCACACCAGAAAACAGGAGCGCTTAATACTGCTACTATAAGGTATAAATATGTGTGGCGGTGCCGGGCGGTGGTACCTCCGGAATCATACCACAAAAGGTTCTACCGCTTTAAAACAAAAACAAATAAAAACTATAATAATATTAATGCAAATAAAAGCTTTCTATGTAGAAAAATACACGGTCAGTGTTAATTACAATTTATGTTATTCTTAACAGCGTGTAACTTACAATAGGAAAAGCGTCGGAGTTGTTCACAAGTAGGTACGGTTAATAATCATTTTTCTTATTAAGAGTGGGTTAATAATACTCTCCCAGATTTCTTACAATGGCCTCTTTTCCTTTGCTGTTTTCTCATTGTGGTTTATATAAAAAATAATTTGCCATTTAGAAAATACTCGACCCTGTTAAGTATAATTTCCACAGTTCCAGCGCGGACATTCCTTATTTTTGAAATCAAAACAAATCTAATGACGTCTCATACTTTAAAATCCGTCTAACCGTTTAGACATACCTACGGCCGAAAAATATAATCCGGCAATGGGATTAAAAAGGATTATTCCCAATTATAACTCGAATGAAAAATATGGGTATTTCTTAATCAACTGTACTTATACGTGCAGGAATTATCTGTAAAATCCTCCAAAGCTGGTAATCCCTCGGTAATTAGTCTGGTTATATATTCCTCGCGGCAACATCATGTGTATGTGACCAGCAAAAAAAAGACATTCAACCATATAATGCCGGGCACGGGTCTCCTCTCAGAATAATAAGGATTAGGCCATAGTCCACCGTGCTGGCCAAGTGCGAATTGGTAGACTTCACATACTTTTGAGATTTTCCTTTCAAGTATGTAGGTTTCTTCGCGATGTTTTCCTTCACCGGTAAAGCAAGTTATAATTATTT
>DWNM01000197.1:0-12872 GCA_018250375.1 Narcosius parisi helen
GTATTTGTCTATGTGTGTGTCCATGGTACCCACGATACAGGGAAACCTAGTGTGGGGCTGTGAGTGTAGAATGCGTCGAATGCGTCGTCGAACGCTTCCCCCGCGTCTGAGAGGAACCCGTGCAGAGTTTCTCCACGTAAAAACAGGACCCATCGTGGTTCGACTGCGGTGGTACCATTGCCAATCCTATTTTTGCTTTATAACATGTTAAGTACTATTGTAATCTATCTTGAAGAGTGTGATAACGCAGATATGTTTAGTGGAGGAATTCTAACTTAATCCTCAGGGGTACCAATCGATCGTTGACAAACCTCAACGACCTCAAACGTGACTATAATCCTATTTGGCATTGATTACAAAGTCTTTGAGCGGCCGTGACTTCTTATCAGGGCTGCATACTCGTTTGCTATTTCAGTTTTATAAAAAAAAAACACTGTGTTATAAAAAATACTAGTGTTATAAAAAATAAGGTTATAGGTGATAACCGTTATCTGTAAAAAGCGCATGAAATAATATCACCGTTATTACGCTATCATCGGTCTATTATATGAATTATGAAAGAGAAATTCCCACAAAACGCAAGAAAGCATTAAAAAGGCGTTTGTCCAACATGTAGGAAACAATCGCAGCAATTATTGTCCACGAAGCGCTACTTCGACATAATGTGACATGCGTGTGCGCAGGACCATAGACTTTACAATGTATAGACAGAACTACTCTAAAACAGTAAATAATAGTAAAATTAAGACTCCAGAAAATGCAAAATTACATATGAATAATATATAAAATGTTGATATACAGTATATATTGATTTATTTTATTTAAATATAGCATTACTATTACCTGGACAAATCAACTGTCATATCGGTAGGTGATCAGTAAATACGCAGCAATAATGTAATTTTGTTGAATCAAAATCAATCGTTTGTTCTATATATGTATATTCAATGTTAAACAAAATTTTGTCTAACTTTATCCATACAAATAAATTACATGTCACTTCTAAACATTTTAGGGTTCTATAAAGAATGTTTGTTTGCATACGCGGCGATCTTAAATACGACAATGTTTAATAACCGCAATCTTCAATCACTACATCATTCAAATGTTTGTAAATTGTCTGTGTTTACAGCTGGTTCGAAAACTCTGCGAGGTAATTGAAAATTCTTGTTGTCAGCCGTCAAAAATAGCATTGCACTTTTGCTTTGTTTACCATTCCGGTCTCAACAACTACAAATACCAATAAACAAACAACTTTTAACACATATGTATTCACTCCTTTCTGTTTAATCTAACTTGGGTAACCGATTTTACTTAATAGCATTAAGTTTCATTGTGTTACTAAGAAAACGGTTAATAAAATTAGGTATCTGTATATTGACTAAGTGACTAAATAACTATTTTTTTAAATGTCACATTAACATTATTGTGGTAAGATTATTAACATTATTCTGTAAATAATATTTTAATGTTCATAATATTTCTTTATTTTTTATATTATATGTATAAAAAATAATTACGTCTATTTCTTTTTTCAGGCTACTATTTTAATTTATGAATACAACATTATGGCAGAAGCTAGAAAAACAAACCACAAATCTAACTGGCTAGATCTTATGAATAATAGCGCAGATGGCCCAACATTACAAGAAAGATTTAACAAAGCAAACATTAATATCGACAGAACTACTTTGAAGCTACTTCCAATACTACTGAAGGCGCTCAATCAAAATAGATATGTAGATAAAATAATTGAGGAACCCACAAGTCTCTACCCTCCGTATGAAAGAAGCGATACCACAGATGTTTCCTTTACAAAAAATATCTTTGCTAATACTAGGAACTGGATGAAAATACCAAATTCCCGGCTATATGCTATTGAATATAAAACCTCTCCAATAGTTTACTTTAAAAATCCAACAAGAAATGTTGATTATTTTACAAAAATTAGGAAAATAAGAGACTACCAAAGAATTATGAATTATTTTGATAAAATGATAAGCGAGAAAAATCTTTTGGGTTCAACTCAGCCAATGAGAAATGATCTGAGTCACACCGAAGTGCCAATAAAATTGAGCAAACCGATGAAAAAACACAAGTTTACGCAAACTATACTTAATAAAAAAGTAAACACTCCTGAAACATTAGTACAAGGGAAAAAGGCAAACTGCAAATGTCCTCATAAACTCGGACAACTTATGCATAAACTTTTGACTAGTATACAGCATCTTTTGTCATATTTTTCTGTATCCAATGCTAATAAAACAGTTGATAATTGTAGTGATATAGTCCAAACTAGACCACTTAAAACTGAAAATTATATTTCCACACCCGAGAAGCATATTGATACTAATAATCATGACATTGTTCAGCCTGAAGGAACCAAAATAACTTCTTACAAAAAGTTTCTTAATAGACATAAATACACTGTAGATTTCACCCCCACAAATAATGTTGATACACGTAGAGAGTATACAATAAAAACAATTATGAATTTGTTAAAACCTAATTTTAATAAACATTTTAAAACAAAGCTTGATTCTAATGAGGGATTTAGTACAACTAATAGGTACGTTGGAGTATCAGACACGAATAGTCTTACAAAAGACACCAGTACTGAATCAATACTAAAATATATAAATTATGCAAATACAAAAGTGCCAACGCATGCTGTTACCACAATAGCAGATTATATTCTGCAAAATGGAATGTATGACGTTTCTCCTGAAGCAAAGTCATCGCCTTCAACATTTACTGATACTGATTTCACAACCGACGATGATTATTATACTGAAACGACAGCTAATAATTTTGAAAGACTGGATGCTCATAGCCTAGAGTTAGTCAATAACAAGATAATATCAGTAAGAAAGAAAGATACTAAAGAAGAAAAGTCAGTAACTTATCCTTTTAAGGGCACTAGAACAAGTCAAAATGTTTATAATAATATAGGAATAATGCGGAAAGTAGGAAATTTGGTCTCAAGTGATAATAATAATTCAAAATCTTTGCCAATACTACACCGCTTTGCTCCAATTACAAAACCAATATTAAAGTCAACTACAACTAAAAAAATGGTATCTCTAATAAAATCTACCGAGAAGCCAATTAAAACTCAAACCAAATTTCGATACTTCAACACAAAACCCACCAAATCTAAAATAAAATCCAAGAAAAATTCCACAGCAAAATTTGTGCCACAAGAAGAAACAGTAAAAGCGTGGAAAGATAATGTTTCCAAAGAAATTACCCTGAAACATATAGAAGAAGAAATTAAAACACTTAATAACGAGACAACAACAGACCAGAGCGAAATCTCAACAAAAGAGTGGGAATTAGTTCAATTTGAAGAAAACCCTACTTCAACTAAATCTATGATGCCTGTAAGCAGATCAACGTACTTAGAAATGCAGAGAAACGACTGGAATCATGATGAAAATCATGATTATGATACCAATGTGAATAACTACATTTATGACTAGCATTATTGTTCTTAATGTGAAAATATACCTTAATAAAATGTTATTGGAAAATTTAAATTTTTGAATTATTTTTTATTATATTGTAAATAGCATATATATTATAATTATACTGTTTACTGATAATATTTTCGAGTTTGTGTAAATCAATATAAATAATTTACTACCGAAATATAAAAGGGGCTCTTTTTATATGGTGCTGTTTTAAACATATTAAAATATCTCTTCATATAAAGTAGTTTGTACTTCTTAATCTATTTTATTAATATTTTAAAACCGTAACTAAACTTACAGTTATATTCCCAATATAATGTTTTGCTTATTTCTTGTTTCAGATAGTTCTACTGATCTACGAATATATGATTGTTGTAGAAACGAGCATAGTACAAAATAGACGAAGTCTGAAAAGAAACAATAAGACAATTGCACTTAACGACCATCCCATTGCTGATCGATTAGATCGCAGCTATTTCGGATTTGATCAAGATTATTATGAAAGAATGCCACTCCTCGTAAACGCTATGCAGGAGAATAGTTATACAGATCCTTCTACAGAAATATTTGAATCTCCCCATAAGAAAAGACATTTTCCAGATGTACGGAATATAAGATTAACAACAGAAAACTACCGAGCAATCAGAAGAACCAGCCCGCGACCGTTTCTTTATGAATATAAAAATCCTATACCTGCACCTTTTAGTAAATCACATACTAAAGCATACACCTCTAGAAGTTGGGTGGAGAGTTACCGAAATGCTCAGAGATTGAAAAATCTTAATGAGATTATAAAATACTTAGAAAGGACTATTAACGCGAAATTCGGCGATATGAAGACGCAAACAAGTACTCGAATTGCCTTTTCCGGAATTTATATGGAGCCTTTTGTAGATGAGCATAAAGAATCCAATGAAGATGATATTATAGCACATAGTTCTAATAAACATGAATTTAGATCTAATCACCAATTTGACCCCTTGTACACATTTAAGCCTGATCATCCTGGAGAAATAAATTTGTTAGCTGAAGGCTTAAGATTCGGACCCGCAACAAGTATGCACTTTGTAAGTGAAATCTTACCAACAGTTCCAATATTCAGACCAATACCAAATCGTAAAAGAAATTGTTTCGGTGATTCGTGCAATGATGATGAACAAAATAATGCAAAATTATCCAGTACCACTTCTGATGGAAATACTGACATAAAGAACGTTAAATCATTTGGGGTCATGCTTAATTTATACCCACTACATTCAACGAAGTCTACAGATACGATTAGTTCAACGGTAAGCACTCCAACTGAATTAGACAAAATATATATAACTACATCTCGACCAAAGATCCAGTTTAGAAGGAAATCATCTTTTCCTGTCAGACGAACATCTATAGGAGGCAGGCCAAGATTTTCAAGTAAAATAAAACACGGCAAAACGAATATTTCCAGAGATCATGATAACTCTAAATTTCACGATATCGAACCTAATACAATACCTAAAATGATAGTCCATGTTAATGTTTATTCTGTAAAAAAAGACATTGAAAGGGCTGAAAATGTAACAGAAACATTAATTTCCAATACTCAAACTGACTTTTCAACATCCTCAACAAGCACATTTAAGCCAATTATCGATGATTATCATGTTCTAAATTCTTCTCACGTAGAAGATTTCCATGTCGGCAGTTCTGGCATAATACCTATAGAAGAGAGAATGACGAGTACACCACCCCCTATATTGCCCATCGTGACCCCAATAGTACCGCTATATGACACTACTGTTGTAAATTATGAAGCTACAAGGACAGATCCACCAGATGTGATCAGATTTAGTCCAGAAGATGCTAGGATTCCTGATCAATATTTAAATATACGAAAAAGTGATGGAAGACAGCTAGAAGTTACAGAAATGACACCAAATTATAATGAGCCAGTTGAAAATCAAGAAGACAATATCGCAGCCAGAACCCTCGTTGTAAAACTAAAAAAATATGACGCTAGTAAAGAATCAAACATGGGATCAACTGAACATTATAAAGAAGTGACTCAAACATATGTTCCACAAATAAATGGTCATTACCGGAACTTGATACATAAAAGTTTAAGTACTTTGTTACGGGAAAATTCGGAAAAGTATCGAAAAAAGTTAGAAAAGTCAATTCCCAGTATTCGTAAATCAACTTACGTGCCTATGTATGTTGAAATTAAGAGAAACTACACCAAAAGTCAAATTAGTGATAACGACTAGCAATAGTTTTCCTTTATACGCTCTAGTTGGTTCCGCTACTCTGTTTTTCCCACCGAAGAAATATGAGAATTATGTAAAAAAAAAATTGTACTTTTCACATTTTACTTTGCTACATTTTATTGAATAAACGTGTTTGTTATTTATTTTTATCCTAAGTACAGTTTTAAATAAATTGTTAATAAAACTTATTTAATGTCCTTGCTTGGTGGTATAATGGCGGTAGAAACTTATGTGCTTTGACTGCGGTTCTACATTTTTATAATAAGTAGCAAGTGAGCATGCAGTTCTCTTGAAGGTAAATGGCCCCTGTCGCCCATGGACATTTGTAATCAACCTCAGATAAGATCGGAGTCCTACCTGAGGTCAGCCATAGATGCGTTGCTATACCTGAGGAATAAGTTGGAAGACCTGAGATAAGTATGTCTCCCTTGCCTCATCCTTCAATCCAGAACACAGCAGGACTTAACACTGACAATATTAGGCAGAAATATGTGGCGGTGATGCCTTCGAAATCTAACCGCAAAGTGTTCTATGACCTTTAAAACTACTACTTCCCTCCAGGAGCAGCACATGTTGGCTTGTTTTTTAAATTTCGTTATACATCTAATTTACGGTCACAGTTCATCTTTCAGAAATAGAAAGGTTTTGATATAAACCTTACCTACATCGGCTTACCTGTATAATTTAAGATTCGTAAAATAAGCGCCTGACAGTTTACTAAAGCATAAACAAAAACAGCAGCGCATGCTAATGATCTATTTTATGTGCTAGTTGAAACAAACAGGCATGCGGTTCACCAAGACCAGTGTTATTTGGCCACGATTGCCCATGGATAATTATTGTTATCGAATCCTAATAGAATTTGAACTCTTAAATCTAATTACGCATTCCTAAGCAGAAATATATAAAATACATTTTAAATTAATTACTTAATATTTATGTATTCTTAGGTGTGTGCTTTGTTGGTATGCCTTTTATAAATAAAAAACTTGCTTCTAACGGTAAAGTAAAGAGAAGTCTCCAAAAAACTATTAAAGGTTTTTAATCTACTTAGACCTCTTAGAGGGTGAATTTTCAAAAAATATTTCTTAACGCTTATTTGCATTGTATAAGGAACTCATTCAGATATTAGGTAGTATAATAATTATGCGCTTAATGTTTCATGTGTAGGTAGTACTTACAAAGTTTTAATTAAATAGGAATTACGTAAACATCACAATTGAAGTAATACCATTCATCTATTTGCATTCTTAATTCTGTTGATTACGCTCCGATTACGACTGTTTTGTAACTTGACCACTCGAAACTTTGCATAAACTCATTATGTTTTTACTGACCGTTCCTAGATATTTTGTATTATTCTATTCATAACGGTTTTAGTAACTCACTGGCATATTGGCTAATGTGCATTAGTCTACTTATTGTTACAGCATGTTCTGTATGGAAACAAATCATGTGCGTAGTTTTTTGCTCCCATGACCTTAATGCAACTATTTCAAACGCCCTTTAAAAATGACCTACGTTTATCTCCGTCTAACACACCCGACCCTGTATTTTCCGTTTCAGCTCACGCATCTTATAGAAAAACCCCGTTACTTTTACCTGTGCAAAAAGGCTTTATCTGCAGATGGTAGGAGACAGCACCCACAGAATAGCGTCGTCTCTGTCGATCCTATAGTTTAAAGTAACAAAGGAGAGTGAAGGCGCAACGTGTAATACAAATCCAGTCTCACAGACCGGTGGTGCAAGTTTTTGACAGTACGTTTCAAACTTAGCGGTGTAGTGACTTCAAGAGATAAAAATGTCTTTTACAAAATAAATTTAATTTACAAATTCGTACTTGTCTTAATAAATGTGCGCGGGTATGTTTGTGTGTTGTGGTACGTGATATTGGATTGGCTCTATTTGAAAACAAGGTGCGTATTTGGGTATAACTGTGCGTAACAGTTTTAAAGTTGTATTGACAAGCGAAACTTTCTTCGTGAACGTTAGTCACCAAGGACACAGGATCTACATCGCGAAATGTTGAGGATATGTGGAATGCATGGCCTTCTATTGGTAATTTTGTCTATTACGGCTAGATATCCCTAGACACAACAATTTAGTCGATGTTACACATCGACTAAATTGTTGGAGTAGGTAGGTAGGTATAAATTAAATAATATTTGTTATTGTTATTATATCTAGGAAATATTAAGAGATATTGCTTATAATAATTTACCTTTAAAATATGTTAAAATAACTAAAAGATAACTAGATAGATAGGTTAACTGTTGTCTTGTTGTACGTAAGGGTAATTATTATATTGTAACGATATTTCGCCAAGTTATGCAAAAGTTTACTCAAATTCGTAATAATAAATATAGTTCTTAGTAATTCATTGCTTAAAAATTGTTAACAATATTATTTTACTGTAACATAACGTTTAACATAATAAATAAATTTAAATACAATGCAGAAAATCTCGGTGACAACAATTTTCATATTTTAATTGACAAGACACTACTTGAGTTGCTTCAATTAGATCCATAAATTAACAATACATGTATCGATTTCCACACAATTGACCTAAAGAAGCCTACAAGGCCGGAAGGACATAAAATTTCACGGTTAAAAAATTCCTCGTCACTTTTCGTGGTTTGCGTGCTAGCAAATTTCAAAATATTCGTATTCCATTGTAACCTCCGCCTTCCAATGACCTATTATCTCCTTGCAATCCCAGTGTCATTCAATAGATTGACAGAACCCTTTATCCGGAGGTACCACGACTGCACGTATTATAAATATCTAATTATAAAAACCTATTATTATAAGCTATTGTATTTCGGGTATCTTGAGGAACCTCCTCCTCCTCCTATAAGTGTAATTAATATACATATCACACTCAGGGTCTCAAAGCCTCAAAGTAAGTTGCGTCGGCGAGGTACCTGTGGCCGTGCTCATTTAGAACAACGTACCTATTTCTATTTATAATTTCTATTTTACAAAAAAAATACCTGCAGACCTTATCGTTCTTAGAAACACCCTACCTGGTATCTATTGTTCCAAATGTATCTACACAAAAGTTTCAATGAACCCAGCCCAGATATTAGAGAAGCAATAATGAACAGCTAGAACAGAAAGGCGAGAACGTCCAATTATCATATTCCCACGAGTGTATTGTATTCGGTTAGTGACTTGTAGGTACCTGTAATGGTGTAACCTTTGCACGTCATCAGTTATTTCGATGTGTGAATCAAGTGGTTATTCTGTACTCCTAAAGATTTACCGTTTAACCCATTATTATCACAATTACACGAGTCGTTCGAATTTAGTCATCATCTGTAGCGGCGTCTCTGTGATCGAATTAACCTAGAACTCCAATTCTAGTTAAAGTTGTTTTTTTATAACAGCGATGTAGCAAACGAGTAGGCAGTCCATCTGGTGGTAAGTGGCTACTGCCATAAACATCTGTAATAAATACCAGATAAGATTAGAGAGTCCTACCTAAGGTTGGCCACAAATGTGTTGCTCTCTTTGATGTTGAGTTACTACCTCAAATAAGTATGTCTCCCTTACCACACCCTTTAACGCAGAATATAGTGGCGCTTAACATACTCGTTCTCTGCTCGACGTACGACAATCTCTGCCGTCACAATCTTCGCAACTCACGCTGATGTTCGTGCACCTAGCCCATCACAATTAATAACCATATAATTGTGCCTAGACAGAACTAAGAGACCAAAAATATTACTTATAAATAAATGATTATGACCTGTTGTTAGAAGAACTTTTTATCGTTCAGTTGTGGTGACATTAATGCTACACCAATTTATGCTTTAAAGCAGGAGCTTTGTGCTGTCGTCCTGTGGTTCGATAGATATGCGTCACAGATGGTGATTATAGATGTCCATTGACGAAAAAGACCACAGAAATAAGTAGACCGTATGCTTGTTTGCCTCTTCTATCTCTTACAAAACACGACGTTTATCAAGGTCTTCTAACATTTTTAATTTTAATCGTAAAGTATCGATCGTTCTTCGGGCGGATTAAACTTGAAATTGTTATTATATTTCAACAGCCGCATCGAATTAACAACCAAATTTCTATCGTTAATTCGATACACTACGAACGTTACTGAAGACCGAACTAAAGACAATATGGTCAACAAAAAACGACTGTCAAACTTAATAGAATATCAGCTTGATTAATAAAGAGTTGGTACTTTTGATAGGTCTTCATACACTAATTTTGTATGTATTCTTCGCGATGTTTTCTTTCGTATATCGGTAATAACAACAAATCTTCTGTTTTGTTGAGGTCTGGTTTTGGTGAGAGGTTGGTTAATTTGCAAATCTTTAAATGTCTCATCAGCTTTAA
Source organism: Narcosius parisi helen (assembly GCA_018250375.1). Taxonomy (NCBI): domain Eukaryota; kingdom Metazoa; phylum Arthropoda; class Insecta; order Lepidoptera; family Hesperiidae; genus Narcosius; species Narcosius parisi. The sequence continues at coordinate 10,079 of DWNM01000197.1, forward strand.
ATAGAACTCCATTTTCTATTTAAATTTGTGAACATCTCATAAAACTCATAACAACAAAATAATAACGGAGGCAACAAAGTCGTCATCGGCCTATTAATGGCCCAGTTCTGGGCCCCTCTCAGGATGTATTGGGCAATATTTTTGGCAATAATCTCCCACACTGACCGAATGTTGATTGCTGGACTTCATACATCTTTAAGAACTTTTTTATAGTGTTGTAACACTGCCCTTCAACTTGAGAAGCCCACACTCAAACCACTATCACTCTTCATATCATAATATTAACTAAATATTCGTCTTTACAGTTACTGCTATGCTGGACCACCTTTTTTATAAGATTGAAGCAACAAATGAACATGCAGTTCACGTAATGGTAAATAATTACTGCCATCCATGGATATCTGTTTCTGTAACCAACATATAGAACAGGACTTGTAACTAAAGCCAATCACAGGTGCATTGTCAGTTTCCACCCCTGATGACTAAGATAGTCGACTCATATGTAAGTCAGCAGAACACCTATCCATCGAAACGTAGAACTGCTTCACGATAGAAATAGGTGTGACAGTGGTGCCTCCCCGATTAAGCCATATTGATTCCACCATCTCTCAATACGATTATGATAATGAGCAAGCATTTTAATACTGTATACGAAGATAATCACGAACGACGATAATCAAAACTAAAATAGGAAGCGATCACGTTCTACCGTTCCCACGTGACGAAACCGCATGCGATGCATTATCGTTACCTGTTATGAGAAGTAAAATGGCATAATTACAATTAGTACGTTAGACGTATTTTCAACACATTATTTCCCACTGCTACGCACACTCTTTACAAGATTAGGGAGACCTCTTTTTAGTGATGGGGAGGACCTTCAGAAATAGACTTCACACAGCCTTGTTTATATCATCATCAACCCATTACTGTCCCACTGCTGGGCACGGGTCTTGTCTCAGAATGAGAAGGATAAGGTTTTGGCCATAGTCCACCGCGCTGGCCAAATGCGAATTGATAGACTTCACACATCTTTGAGAACTTTTTTTTTTCAAGGGACTCTCATGCGTGTAGGTTTCCTCAAGATGTTTTTCTTCACCGTTAAAGCAAGTGATAATCAATTTCTAATACGCACATAACTTGAAGAATCAGAGGTGCGTGCCTGGGATTCAAACCTCGGACCCCTTGATCGAGAGGCCGCGATTCAACCACTAGGCTATCACTGTATTTTATTATCAATCACGTCATAATAACGATGAGATTTTAGTTAACATTTATTTTATTGTTTTGAAAAGTTAAATTGTTTCTTCAGTGAAGTGAGCGTTGTTGTTGTCTCAGGTTACTCGCTGTAAATAACTCGTAAACCTAATAAATATTCAATGTGGTTGTCGAAAGGGTTTTCAAACCACTGATAATTGTATTGACACCCGTTTCAGCTCTATTAATATGTATGTCGAGCTTGATAAAGCGCAGATAACAAAATAACTTAAGGAAAATTATTAACACGTGTAGAGATTTTTTCTGACAAAATTAGGAAATTATGTTTACATAATTCTAGATTTTTAAGTTATGCTAGTCCTTCTTTTGATAAATTTGGACTAACGTAGATATTTTGAAACAATATTATTTATTTTTGCACCTTTAATGTTGTGGCAACTCTATTCGAGAACTCAAGTTTAGATCGTTAGCGTTCTCAATAAAGGTTCTCGTAATATCTTACGTAATATGTATCCGTTCCGAGCAAGAAGTATTGGAAGTATGACCGCTTCTACAGGCATTATCATCTGGCTTCCTTCATCAAAATTACGTATGTCCAACATTAACAAATAATATACCAACCAGTAAAGAAGGAATGGACCTAAAAAGTATTACATTTGAAACAGTATCTAAGGTACTTTTTCTATAGTATCAAGATTCTAAGAAAAATCATACGCATCAAGAAGGAATGTTTTCCTTTCCGTTAACTTAATTCAATAAGATTTTAAAGGTGGTAGAACTATCTGTGGTTCGACTCCGGAGGCTCCCTAATAACAGCATTGTTAAATACTGCTATGTTCTGGTTTGAAGGGTGTGGTAAGGGAGACATACTTATTCTAGGCGTTCTGACTTAGTCCTCAGGGGTAACAATTCGGCTGTCGCCGACCTCAGGTAGGCCTCTAATCATATCTGGGACTATGGCAATGGCCACTTACCATCGGGTGGATTGCATTCTCGTTTGCTATTTCTCCATTATAAAAAAGTGAAGGTTGTATTAAAATTTCGTCCATTGCGTTTCTCACATATTAGATGATTCCCGGTGTAACTATTTCTATATGGACTTTTTCGCCATCTGAAACGTGTTGTTGGCTGAAGATGTTTGGGATAAACAGGAAACGTTAATGGAATTCCTATATCTATTTTTAATTGGGGTTCCTGGAACGATCTTAAATAATATTTGTTATTGATATTTAGCTTTATAAAAACATTCGGAGCCAACAGTGGCAAGTGAAGGACGAGCACTAATAAGCAATCATAATAATAGAATAAAGATAATATTTAAGTTTCTAAAATTATGTAGATATTATATTGCAATACCTTAACAGGGCATGCTTGTGCTAATATTAATTTGTAAGACCTGACTAAGAAAATAAGCATGAGCAATAAAGAATTTGAATTTGAGCATCATGTAAATTTAAAGGTAGTAGAACCCTCTGTGGTTCGACTCCGGACGCACCACTGCCACACCTATTTCTTCCTTATGATAGCAGTGTTAAACGCTGTTGTTTATGGCTTGAAGGGTGTGGTAAGGGAGAGA
>DWNM01000198.1:0-12846 GCA_018250375.1 Narcosius parisi helen
CTCGTGCAAGAATTTCTCCCTCACCACATCGTTCAAATTTGAACACAGCAGCGATTGACATAGGTGTGGCGGTGGTGCCCCCGAAGTCGAACCACGATGAGTTTAACTTTTGAATAGAATATGGATTTTACAAGAAGTTGATTACAAATTCATTGCTATCCCTGTGGACTATGTTAAAGTGGCCCACTGGCTCACATTCAAACTACTTTCAAACTAAAATTTGGAATCAGACGATTTCTAGTTTTTATACATTAGCTTTACACAAAACAATTATGTACAATACTAAATTAATAAGATGACTCAGTTATTTCGATAATAGGATTATTTAAAGACCGTTACTAATAAATCAATCCATCGAATGTTTTGTGTACCAGATGGACATTTGACAGTTTCTGCATACTAAAAGTTGTCAGATTTCGTTCTTTAATAGGATACATTTCGATAGACTGAATATTAATAATGAGCGTCTATTGGTGTCCGTAGCTACTGTTGATTTAATATATGACATTTGGATATTTTAAAATTACAATGAAATTAATAAGATTCAAAATTTTTTGTTAACGTCATCGTCATTCCATTATTTTCCCACTGCTGAGGACGGGTATAAGCAGCGATAGTCTAGTGGTTAGAAACTCGGGCTTTCAATTGGGGGCCCCGAGGTTCGAATCCCAGACACGCAACTCTGATGATTTTCAAGTTATGTGCGTATTACAAATTAATTATCTCTTGCTTAAACGCTGAAAGAAAAACATCCTGAGGAATTTTTCACGTCTGAGAGTTCTTAAAAAAAGTTCTCAAAAGCGTGTGAAGTCTACCAACCCTCACTTGGCTAGCGCAATGGACTATAGCCTGAACCCCTCTCACTCTGAGAGGCAACCCGTGCACAGCAGTAGGACAATAATGGGTTGACGATGAGCACGGGTCTCTTCTCAAAGTGAGGCTTTAGGCGACCTTTCACCGCGCTGGTCATTTGCGAATTGGTAGACATCAAACACTATTGTCTTTTTAACGAAACCCCTTTGACTAATGTTAATTTCATTGGACGGGTTAAGTCTATCAATCCTGCGTTGTTGAAAGTCCACTGCAGTTCAGAAGTATTAACTTAATTAAGTAGGTACAACAAGGGCCGCGCCAGTCACGCGATGTTAATTACTAAATCGTAACATAACAAAACAATATGGCATGTAGATATTGTGTGAAATGAGAAGGGATTGGATTTTTAATCGTTTAATGTTTAATGTTCTAATAAGAGTGTTCTTAGCAAGTCATGATTACTAACGCGTAACATAACAATATGGCATGTACATAGTGCGTGAAATGAGAAGGGGTTGGATTTTTAATTATTTAATGTTTTAATAAGAGCATTCTTGTGCAAGTTATGAACAAAGAATATTTTTACTGGTTTACGAGTTTGTGGAGGAGAAGCGATACATACAAGAAATTCCTTAACAAACATCTTTTAAGTTAACCGAGCAGTTAAAAATTGTAACAAGCCTTTATTTAACTTGCCTTGTTAGTTTGTTTCGTATGTACGTGAAGGTCAAATCTTACATTATGAAGTTTTAACGCCTGGGATAAGTATGTCCCCTTTATGACACCCTTGAAACCAGAATACATCCGCACTAAATACTACTGTTATTAGGCAGAAATAGGTGTGGCGGTGGTGCGGTGGTGGCGGAGACGAACCACTAAGAGTTCTACCACCTACAGAATTATACGTTTATTTATTAAAATAAAAGTTGCAAATGAACAATTAACATGCAATCCACCTGATGATTAGTGGTTATGCCGTCCAGTATTGGATCGGATCACCCCGTTAATAAGTTCAACATTTATTTTCCCGTGTAAGTACAAAAATATCAACTGCTAGTAAATATCTATGATTGAATCACTCCTATTCCTTGTCCATAATTGAATCACGCCATTTTCCCGAGATCGTCCTTAATAGAGCATGTTTCAATTTCGCGATACATGACCTGGTGAGTTGGCGTCAATGCTCTTTTACTATTGGAAATTTAGGTTTAAATTATCCGGATATCATTAATAATCAGGAATGTATTCGGGAATGTAGATGTTTTTCAATACGTATTATTAATTTTTAATTAAGTTGATGATGATGATCGCTTAAAGAACGTTTAAGCTACTACGACTTAAAGAATCTTTCTTTTAGTTGCAGAAAGAAAACTTACATCTAATTTTGGAAATTGAATGTAAGTTTATTTTTTGGTTTCTAATATGTGATAATGTAGACAAAGGTAAGGGTTTTCTTTCAAATTTTATTATTGAGAGGTGGTTGTCTATTATCAGCTATAATTAGAGCTCGATACCAACATTAACAAGGAACATGGACTACTTACGAGAGTCGATTATATATGTCTTACTATTACAAAGAGATTATTTGTTGATAAATGAGGTTGGTATTTGACTACTCGCGTGGCGGAGCGCTCACCGTACCGGTCTTACGCGCGGAGAGTCCCGGGTTCGATTCCCGGCCAGACAGATATCTAAATTATGAATTTATATTTCTGTTCTGGGTCTGGGTGTTTGTGTATTTGTCTATGTGTATGTCCATGGCACCCACGACACGGAATCCTAGTGTGGGGCTGTGAGTGTAGAAAGCGTCTTTTTATTTTTTATATTACCAAAAGTTCACTGGTTAATATTATTATGTTACGATGCCTCCATTGTAAAATGCATTTAGCATTAAACGTAGAACATTAAGAAGTCATCGTGAGTTGAGTCGTTTTGAAATAAAATTGCGGTTGATAAATTATGCTAAAATATTTAATACATTTCTCAAGGATTCATAATACAATTTGATATAAAGGTTTTAACGATTTCTTTACACGATACGAAAAGTTTTTGGTGTAAATTCAGCTTCAGCGACCAACTATAATTCATCTTGTTAAGGGCGAGGATATTCATGAAAAATTCGAAGTAATATTACCAGACATTTTACTGAGAGGTCGGGTACCCTGCAAAATAAGTTTATTTATAAAAGACGGTACGTTCATTTTAGAAGGTGCAGAAATCGCAAGTGGACCTTCATCTTATTTAAAGTGAGGATTATAACCCATTTCAAATTCTCTTATAGTATCACCTTACACTTACATATTTCTACCTTATAGCAGCAGTGTTAAGCGCGGCTGTTTTCTTCTTGATTGGTGTGACAAAAGCAGAAACATATAGCAGAATATGTATAAGCAGAAAGTGACAGAACCCTGTGTGGTATAACTCCGGAGACACCACCGTCTTTTCCGTTTCTATCTAATAACAGCAGTGTCAAGCGCTACTGACTTCTGGTTTGAAAGGTGCGGTAAGAGTGATATACTTATCGAAGGCGGTCCAACTTTGCCCTCAAGGGTAGCAATGCATCTGTGGTCAACCTCAAGCAAGACTCTGACCTTTTCTAGCGATGATTAAAGATGAAGAGAGAAGTGGCCACTTATCATTTGCTACTTCTATATTATAAAAAATATCCAAAAATATGGACAAGTGTCAATGGGTAACAGTGACCAGTTATCATCAGATGTACTCGTATGCTCATTTGCCATTTGAATCAAATACTAATAATTTATCATTTTCGTCGTTTTCGATTTTTTCATGAAATACGAAATTTCAGTTTCGTCGAAAGCTGCTTACGGTATTGTCTCTGTTCATTTCCCTTTTGTAGATATGATCGTACTTAGCGGATTATGTTCAAATCGTGACGAAATTAAATCTCGGGATGAGATGTACATTATAAATTGTTGGGGGATTTGATGGCACAGTTTAATTCCCTTCTTATTTCTTTATTATAAATTAATCATTACATCTTCAATACCTGTCTTAATGAGGCCACCATCTTAGTCTTCAGGACTGGCAACGCTTTGATCATCTTCATTTTTTTTTCTTCACTTCTGTTATCGATTTCAGGTAGACGACGCTACAAATCATGATGATATTTTGCACACACGTTGTCAGGGGATATAGATGTTTGTATGTCCGCCATTTTCCCAAAACACTACTAATTCGATTGGGGTGAGGTTTTCGTTATTCAGGCATTCGACAGGATACGATAGGTCTTTCGAAATCGGTATTAAATTATTGTATTCTCATTGATCCTTGGTTGCGAGCGACGCCGCAAGTAAAAATAGAAACAAAATAAATATACTTTGTACAATGCATTTTACACGAACATACATTATTGGCGACATGACCACTCCATGGCATGACCTGGTATGCCATTGTATCACATTTCTTTGTAGGACTTGTACAACTTGTACACGTTGTAGGACTTCTAGTTCTGCATATTTTTGAGTGTAGACCTGCATTTCAATATATTTGGTAGGTCAAAGGTTAATTCGTCAGTTCTGTACAACAAAGTACATGTATTATTAAATTAGTTTGGTTCAACAATTTCTGGAATCGGGAAGTAATAAGTTTTAATTGAATCCTGTGTTACCAGGTTAGGCCGAATTCCACTCCTGATTGGTTCAGTTATGAATAAAGTTGTACATAAAGCAAAATTTTATCTTACTAATATTATGAACTAGTTGTGCCCGCGGTTGTACCTGCATTTAAAAATCGGTTCCGCGGTTTCGGAGATTAGCGAGAACCAACAGACAGACAGACAAGATTTTAATAATGGCTTTTTGTTATAAGTAAACTGTATACTTTCATATGCATTTGATTAAAAGTTGTTATTTTGACGTTACAAACAGACACTCCAATCTTATTTATCTGTATAGATGCGAAAATTTTGATGGACATTTCTTATTTGATCACGCCAAAACGGTTGAATGGAACTTGATGAAATTTGGCACAGAGATAGGTTATAGTCTATAGGCCATAGGTTACTTTTTCCTGGAAATATGTACAGTTGCCATGGGATAGATTTGCCTTTGATTCTCACGCTCTGCTAATGATCTAATTTCTGTTATATTACTTAGGCATGTCGTGAAGCATTTTTCTTATACGCGAAACCGCAAGTGTAGCTATATACCAATAAAAGTCTTATATATCAATAAATTGTCTGTTTATAATTTTAGAACAAAAATTTTTGCAATGCGTATTTTCAATATCCGAATTCTAAAGTGCATTTTTGAAATATTCGTCTGGCTGTTTGGTACAGTTTTCTTTTTACGTTCTTAATAAAGAGGAAATTTTGTGAAATGTAATATAAGCTGTTCTTTTTCAATAATCTAAAAAGTAAAAATTTACAGGTATTTACAATTGTCATTAAAACTTTAAATTTGTTTACGAGGGAGGTCCGTGTCTCTTATTAGTTTAGTTTTTTTTAAGAAAAATAGAAGAGCCTACACAAGGTATTTTTTAATATTTATGTAAATATGAAGCATAGCTGTGAGTTTATTTGTATAACTAACATTTATTTCACGAAAAAGCAAAATGAACAAAATATTAATCGTAATAAAGTTATCGTAAATCGTATTATTTATTTAAATCCCTCTTCAGTTTTTAAAATAAGTTCGCAAGACTAATTCTATAAACAAAGGGATTATTCGTATTCATTCATGTACCAATAACATTTTTTTCGTACTATAAATCCCAATTTAGTTCGTCTATACTTTGATGAAGGTCAAAGTTAGAATTGTGATATTAATATTGCGATACACAGAACAAGTAACTTCCAAATAAGTGTAATGTTTTACTGCTAGCGGCCAAATAAAAGCGAGGTAAACAAATTAGTAATTACTATAAAAAAAACGATGCTAAAATGTAGCCCGTGCCACCCCCACAATTTTGGCGAATAGAACAAAACCTCGTATGTTAAAAAACATGTATAAAATATGTATACTTACGCTTGAAAAATATTGCCCTCCGCAGTCGAGAAAAAATGACATAAAATAACAACTTTCAAACTAAATGCAACTTTTAAAATATCAGAATCCTTCTCATTACTGCAGACGGTATAAAATAAGGTCTAGTAATAAAAAAATCTAACATTGTACTTTTTTAATAGCACCTTAATAACTGCTTGAGCATGTTTTCGGTATAAGAAAGAACCAGTAGACCCTTCGAAGTGGTCGAATTTCGACCATAATTTTATTTATACATAAAAACTATCCTTTCACACCTCTATCATCTATCTATCTAATACCTTTAAACGAGCAATTCTTGTGTATATATATCAACGATCTAGGAAACGGCTAGAACGATATTCTTGAAATTTTGTTTTTAGGGGGTTTCGGGGGCGATAAATCGATCTAGCTAGGTTATATTTTCAGAAAATGTCGTTTTGACCGTGTTTTCAGTGAATAAAACATTAACATTAGAATACGAAGCTAAATTTCATCACCATCGGGCGCCTTAAAATGCAGGAAGCCCGGGTTCAAATCTCAGTCCGATTGTTTCTTTCATTTTTTTCTTTTTTTTGGAGTTCCTTGTTTTTTGCTTTATTATTTTTTATTTTTTCTCTTTTTTTCGAGTTCCTTCTGTTTTTTGTTTTATTATTAACCGAGCAAAGCTCGGTCATCCAGGTATTTGACTTTAACTATTCAAATCTCACACTTCTCCGTGCGCGCAATATTTTTGAGATTGTACTTAAAGTTTTCGCTTCGTGTATTAATATGTGTATTGCTTGTTGCCACTATCCTGAAGAATGCCGGTTGCGTCTTTGTACGATATCTGTAAGGTTTGCTTGTTGATAAACTTCTCCATTAGGTATTTCCAGTACCTAATGAAGATAGAATAGGAAAATTCATTGAAATTTTGGATAAGCGAAAAAATAATTTAATATTTTCGCTTACACATTGGCAGTGAGACCAACAGTAACAAAGCCGACGAAGCGAGAATAATTTGTTCATAAAATATCGTTGGCAGCAAAAAATCGTGTTTAGGGTTCAGTGAGAAATACCAGCGGTGTAATTGGAAATTTGGAATTTTGTTTCCATGAATTTATGATTTTGGGTTGTTTTAATTATTTGGCAGTGATAAATATTTCATTATCCATTTTGTAACATTACTTTATTACTTTGACAATACATTTTTCTATGTCGAATATTCGCAGTGGAACCATTTTTGTTTTTCTTTTTTAAAAGTGCTCAATGATTAAAGGACATTATAATGATAGTATGTCCAACAGGCCTTCTAAATGCCCTTAAAAATAACCCCATACGAGTCATTTTGATGGATCTTACGCAATTATATCAAGTTAGTACGGCTGAATATTTGGACGAACTTTTGTTTCGTTCATGATGGAATTACTTGTCCACATCAGCCGAAACAGTTCGCTCGAATATTCGTATAACATAAAGTGGCGAAATTGTTTGCCAACATATGTTTTGCGTTAGATTAGGTATTACATCAATGAATAATAAAATTATTAACTAATTATTTTATATAAGGTTTACAAGAGTGACTACAGATTCTTCATAATACCTAGTAATTAATAAAGTCTAGTACTTTTTCATCACTTCATTCGGGCATTTACTGATAGTGGCTCATCAGTAAGTTCTACCATCAAGACATGTATCGTCATGTGTAGTGTAGCAACATGCACGACGCGAACTTTTCGAATACCGCAAGTCTGGCTCGGCATAAGATGACGATACCCGTGTATGTATGTACATAATATATTTATATATCTATTAACCGACTTATCCATAGCTGCTGCATTACTTACGTAAGTCACTTGTACTCGTGCACTTTTAAACGTAAGAAGCTTGTTATCCCTATAAGGCTTCACTTATCTACAAATAGGTGTTATATTACTATGCACTTATATAGACGTTTATACCGTGACGGGCATATAGCTCTGCAGTCAGTGTAGGTTATAACTGTTAAGGAACATCGAATGCGGTCAAAATTGTATTGGTGACAGCTGCTGGCAAAATTTCATACGCTCTTCCACTCTTCGATGGTTTTGAAGTGCCTTTACGAACGACACATTAAGTTGTCGGTGATATTATCTTGATTCACTTGTTAAGTTTCACTGGATGCCTTATGAGAAGTTGAAAAAGTATTAGATACGAATTAGCCACTGACCACTACCTTCAGCAAGTCCTAATATGGTGGAGTAAGGAATCCAGGCAACGTCCAGTAATATTATTTTATTTCGTTTCAACATACGCTCAGTTTTATGGACTGCGTGTTATCTCTATTATTTGTAACAAATTTAAAATAAAAATAAAACCCCAAAATATTTGCTAAAGTATTAGGTCCCAGACATTTTTCATAAAATCCCTAAAAGAAACCCCCACTAATCATCCCCGGGCGATTCATATTCATCTAACATTTCAAAACATTACATTTCGCTATCCCTCGTATTAAACCTGATGAAATTAACAGCGTCACGTAAAATATATGAGCATAAATTCTCTTTTAAATTACCCCGTGTACAGAACCCTTTGTGAAATGAGGCGACGCGATCGAGTTTTTTGTCTGCTAAGCAAAATTTATGGCATATGATTTTATTTGTACGGGTGACACGGCTCGTTTATATGAACGCAGAGTCGCGTGAGTAATATCGTGTTAATATCGGTAACGTGACGGTGATGGAAACAGGTGAGGGAAACTACATGAGACTTCTTCATAATGGTCTCAAAGCTCTGTGTAGTCTAGCAACACGCATGTGACCTATAAGCCCAACAAGCCTCATCATTAATAAGTATTGAGTAAGTAGTATGATAAGAATTCTTGATAATGCTCTAATGCGTGTAATCAACTCACCGGTACCCGCGAGGTGGAGCATGATCTACCTTTATCATTACATACTTGATGAGTAAATAGTACGATAAGAATTTTAGGTAATGGTAAGGCTCGAAAGCGTAAAGACAATAGACCGGTATTTGCAAGGTGAAGTTTATACTCCTAAACTTACCACTGACATGATTGATAAATCTATGATCGTAATTGTTAATACGAATTGTACTATTAAGTAAATGTATATAGTGATTTGAAGCCAGTTGCCATTATATTAGATCAAGTGATACGATAATCTTCAAAGTTGCGGAATTAGCATACCGAAAGTAATTGAAGTTTCAGAATAGACTTAATAACACAATTATTTTTGTCCAATTGTCTGAACATGAAAATGGACGAGTAAATTTTAATATTAAGTGAATTTGTAACTAGCATATCATACATTACAGGGTCGTTTTTAATTAAAAAGTAGCAAATTAGAGATTACACTGTTTTCTTATTTTAATTACAATGAAGTTGCATAAGGAATTAGTAAATTTATCGATAACAGAATCTGTATAGAGACACCCTTGCCTCAGGCTGATGTCGGCGCGAGTGTTTCACCCCCATTTACCGTAATCTCCCTTTCCTTCCACGTTCCATCATATGATTTTACAGGTTTTTTAGTAGCTGCCGTAAAACATAGTTTCTGTGTACATCGTAAAATGTTTGGGATTATTTGCCGTCGGAAGGGAAGGAGTAGAATTTTCACTGAAAGGGTACGCAACAAAGGTAAAGTCATTGACATAAAAGATCAATGGGTTTTGACAAACGTTTTTATTTTTTCAAGACGTCGTGCTCAGTATACTGACAGATATATATAGAAAATTAGATATAAATATGATTGAATCGTTTATCCCCCATTTCATTGGGCATTTATATATTACTTAAGTTAAAATACACAACCGTAAATTTATTTAAATTCTATTTTTCTTGAACAAAAATTCGTATTATGGTCAATATTTTCAATTTTATCAGGTAAAATACTGAACACCTCAACCAATTTTGAAAATTTGTTTTCGAGAAAACTAGAGTTTATTGGAGCTCCATTGGCATATTATAGTTTAGAGACTTCAAAAGTCTGCGAAGGCGATATTCTATGTGATTTCTTAGTGATTTATTTTACCGAGAAGTATGTTATGATAAGTCCAAAAAAACTTATTTTGAAGTAAGGAAAGATTCTGGAAAGCTTTGCCCTTTGTTGCGATACAATGGGTGGCAAATCCAAGAAGAATCGATCAATGGTTTTTGACGCACGATCGTTCTGTCAGTTGAGTCTTTTATACTTCGTCATTTATCGCGTGTGCCTGCGTATTTTGTATTTATTACCAATTCTTATGTTGTGTTCATTCCTTTACTTGTGCTCATTTCACAAAGTTTAAATAAGTTTCTCCTAAGACATTTCGATTCTCCTCTAATGATTTTAAACTGTTAAAATTTACTACAAGAAAAAGATTTCGAATTTTAAAAACTTTTTGAAATTAACTTTAAATGTTGTCACATAAGGTCGAATCGAATCGTATTAGCGTATTATTCGTATCTATGATTTTCTCTTGTGCGGAGAGAAGACCTGGACCCAATAAAGGAAGATGGCATTGATAGTAACTTCCAGATATCACATCCATTACACATCCTGCAAAATTAAAACCAAAATTATTTTATAAGATATATTTCAATTTAAGTCTACATTTAAAATGCCGGCCGTTAGGACCAAATGCAAGTTTCCACTCCAAAGAGAGAGCTTTACTTCACAATAACGTTTGAGTTCTTTCAACTTCACATTCAGCTTCAGATTTCGAGATCTCGATACGTTTGAACGTGATTCCTTTTGGCTGAAACGTTGAACACTTTTTAAGATACGAGCAAATGTGCGCCGGAATTTTTAATGGTGGAGTAGCTTGAAGTTAAGTAATGTATGGAACGAACTTGCCTTTAGCGCCGTGTCTGGATGTAGTTGAAATGGTTTTGCGTTGGATCTTCATTTTATCATGCATGAGGAGTACACAAATGTTTGAAGCAGTGAAATATTTTACTTCTAATGTACTACTTTTACCTTACTTACCCGAAGTAGCGAGCAGGAACGCAGTTCTACTGACGGTTAAAAGTAATTCCTGCTATGAATGTTAATTGTATCAGGGTATAGGTTAATGTGTAGATTTGCAAGCCCTTGCAGCATAGCTTAAGTCAAACGGTTGTAGAGGTGTGGAGTTTGCGGCAAGTGCCAATTGTGCGGATGCGGTATAACATGTAGTTTTTTTTTATTTATTTATTCGGTATTTATTACTCACACCACTCATTTCATCTTTCAAAACAGAAAACAGGTATTTAAATAAGCATAATTTTCATCATTCTCTTAGATAGCAATTTTATGATGGTAGAATACATTAAAACTTTTAATGAAACAAAAGCTAAAAACATTCCGGATGAAAATGTATATACCTGTCGTCAAGAATTTAACAAATAGTCCTCTTACCAGGACTCTCGCCGCAAATCCCTGAAAGTTCCTGAAAAAATGTTCCTCGAAAATTAGCTCCAAAATATATTTCGTAAAAGGTTTTTTACATGTAGAACAACACTGCGTACATTACTAATACCTCATCGACGGTGAATGTCGTCTACCCTCGTCGGGCTAAGTGATGAGTTCTAGACGTGCGGGTGAATATTAAATTAATTAAACTACCAGAGAGTAATTGAAATTGCTGAAAAAGGTTTAAATGTATTGTAAAACTAAATGTTTGTGGTAAAGCTTATTTTTATAATATAGAAGTGCCAAGCGAGCGTGCAATCCACTTGATGGTAAATAGCTGCTACTGCCCATGGACATATATAATCAACCCTCGATAAAATAATCGTCTTATCTGAGGTCGGGTACAAATGCTTTGCTATGTTTTAGGACTAAGTTGGAACGCTTCGGGTAAATATGTGTTCCTTACCACACCTTTCAAACCGGAACACATTGTACACACAGCAGCGCTTAAGATTGCTATTATTAGGCAAAAATAGATGTAGCAGTGCCTCGTAACCGAACCACAAAGGATTCTACCACCTTCAATGTAAATAATATAGCCGTAATGTGAATACGCTCCACAGTTCTTCATAGGTAAAGAAAGAGCTATCCTTTCAGAAGGGGTGTCACATGGGGTTCGCGTCATTCGATATAGGAGATGTTTGTAGAAGAGAGTGATTACTTGATTACCAATTCAGTTGCCTATTTATGTGTGTGCCAGGGTTAGATATAATTATGATAAACGAGTATCCATTTTAGATACATTTTAACGAGCTTATGGTAGATACTATCCTGACTCTTTGCCCCCCCCCCCCCCCCTTAATTTGAATGATGTAGTTTTTTCAATGATATATTTTTTAGGCTGAAAGGAGTAAAATACCAATTCAAAATTGGATTAGAAAATTTTGCTTTGACATCTGTGTAATATATTACAAAAGCTTTGACATACAATTTAGTACCAGGAAGGTGACACCACTGACACCGAAATGCTAGTATATAATATATGTTTTTTACGTGTAAACAACAGTACATTATTTAATACCTCACGGACGGTAAATGTCGTTGTCAACCCTCGTCAGGGTAAGTGATGAGCTTCAGACGTGTGGTTGAATATGGAATCAATTATCATCTTTCTTGTGTTTCTTCTAAAGTTTGCGGTCGTATGGAACTTTGATGTATTGGTTTAGGATCGGTTTTTGGGTACAAGGTTGCGATAGACTGAACTCCCTCTGGTACGCTTAAATTAAAATTCTTGAGTATTTGTTGTAGATGAATACTTTTCGTATTACTAAGTTCAAATACTGAATTTTGTAAGATATTATCAGTGTAATTGGATATTTGATTGTGGCGAAAAGAAAAAGTATTTTTGAAAGTCATTTCTTTAACTCCATCATTCAAATTTTCTTTATTTCAATTTCACGTAAATATGAGAAATGAATTCCTATTTTTCAATTTGTAGCTATCTTACAGATTCTATGTGGAATATTCGAAAATACGTTTTCTGTATAACAGTTTGGAAGGTGGTCAAACAAGTATAATTTAATTTAATTTAACAGGTATAGTTTAAAGGTGGTAGAACAATTTGTGGTTCGACTCCGGAGGCACCGCCGCCACACCTATTTCTTCCTTATGATAGCAGTGTTAAGCGCTGCTGTTTA
>DWNM01000199.1:0-12836 GCA_018250375.1 Narcosius parisi helen
ACACTGCTATCATAAGGAAGAAATAGGTGTGGCGGTGGTGCCTCCGGAGTCGAACCACAAAGGGTTCTACCACCTTCTGAATATATATGCAACCAAATGTCGATCCTTAGCCATGTATAGCCAAAGTAAGAGTAGTCACTCTTCGCTTCACACTGGCGGTCGAACGCTACTTCCATTTAGGATTATTTAGCTTACTCAAGTATTTTGTTGTATTCGCGCATTTAATATCTCCGTCTCATTGGGTTCGGGTCTCATTACAGCCGCCTCTTTATGTACACTTGTCAATCACGGGACTAAAGTCCGTGGAGCGTTATTTTCCGGGCATTTGCTACTGTTTATTTTGCGGAAAATAAGAATCCATTAAGGATATTGTGGTTTGCTACTTTCTACCTATTACTTGTGTAATGGCCTGGTGGTATGAATTTTGAAGGAGGTACATAGAACAAGTGATAGCCTGAGGACACTTACATAGGTATGTATAATTGAAAGAAAGAAAGAAAGAAAGAAAATAGTTTATTCGGCAAAAAAATATACAAAAAACACAAATATGAAATTGCATACAAAAAATATTATAATTTTTTTAAACCGAAAAGGTCTCCACTTTAATGTTTTAAGTAAGCTTAGTCACCTGAAACGCTGGTATTCTGTGGAGCCTATAAAACACTGCGTGCGCGCGAGTGATACGTGCATGCGTATGCATACAATTGTATACTATATGCCTGTTACGTCTATTATTTCTACAGAAAGTTCTGAAGAGCTGTAGACTACCAAGGCCCTTCTGAAGTTAGCTACCGTAATTATTGAACTTTTAGGAGCAAACGTGGATGCTCTTTACCTGATGGAATGGGCATATTAAGAAAGAGGGGGGTTAAGGGTCTGGACTTCTTTTTTTCCTTTCTCCCTGGAAACAGCCCCCCAAAATATTAAAATACACGTAGGGGGACTGTATTTTTTCACCAAAAAATCTGAAATCACTGTATTGTACCCCACCTTTAATAAAGCTGTAGCCATGACGATGCCTGATGATTAGCGTTCATAGCTGTTTATACCACTCGTAATTAGCACATTCCAATCTGAAAAGATTTGTGTCCAACAGCGCTATTCGATATATCACAATCTAGCTGAAATTGAGACAAGCGTATTCATGATTCGAAAGTAATGAAACTCGTCGTTCAGGATGTTCATAACATTTTTTTTTATATAGAAGTAGCAAATGCTCATTTCAGAATTTCTCACATATATTTTTACAGATCTTAAAGAATAACATGACCACTCTAAGCCAATCCATTGTAACAACAAGTTGATGGAAAAAGTCGGATCGAATCCCAAAAAATCCCTTTTCCTGTAAAATCATTATCAATCTTCTTTGACTGCCTTAACTTTTACAGGTAGAAATCACGTCATGCTACTTCTGTACAAGAATGCGGGTCAACGTATTTAATTAAGACGAGGCTGACGAACAACTCATTAGACAAATGAATAACACAAAAGCGGCCATTATCCCACTAGTTCAGCCCGCATGTCGCGACACCGCAACCGCAGCCCTTCGAGACCGCCCCTTGAAGACCTGCATAATAATAAGTACAGCTTTATATATTTAAAATCTGCTGCCGTATGTTTGTGCCCGCTAAATTCGCAAAAGAATCGATTAATACACTTGAATTGTTTATGCAAGGTTGCATTTCTGTAAGTGAGCGTTTTTATTCTGAAACACCTACGGAAAGGAAAAGACTTTATTAGTCTTTGATCCATTATTGTCATAATGCGTAAACTTAAACTTCATACACCTTTGATAACTTTTTTTTCTAAAGATTTCTGGTATTATTATGTGTAGATGATGAAGATGTTTTTTTTCGCCGTTGTAGAACGTGATATTTTATTACTAATACGCACATAACTTTGGAAAATCAGCGCGCCCGAGGTTCAATCCTCGGACCCCCTGATTGGGAGGCCAAGTTTCAGCCATTAAGTTATTGCATAACATAACGGCTACAACATGGTTCACTAGAATACTACAATCATGTTTTGGTTTCAAAAACATTATATCTTTTCATGATTTTTTTGCTCCTTGAAGCAGCTGCCCGGAGTAGGTGTCCCGGTTTGCCCCCCTACCCCCCTGGAGCCAGGCCTGAGTTACGAAGACTTATTTGAGGCATTCCATTTTCAGCAACGCATCTGTGGCTTAACTTAAGTAGGTCTCCAATTTTACATAGGGTTCATTAGAGATTCTGCTAGCAAAGCTACAGTGGCCACTTGTCATCGGATAGACTGCGTGATCGTTTGCTAATTCTGTATAATAAAAGAAAGATGGTCAATCATAACATTTAGGTCCATCTAAGTTATTTGTACCTATCTGTAGCTAAAGAAGTAATTTCCGAATGGAGATACAATTTCTAGATAAGACGTAACAGGTCAATTCAATTTGACCACAACGTTGGTAAATGCCAACTGAATTATTTTGTCCTTGTGAAATTGCCACAAAGTAATCATTTTAACGACAGTCGGCGTGTTATTTCGTTAATGCTTTTTTACATTCCCTGATTGTCGTCACCCATTGTCCTAATTTGTTGGTCTTGTAAATGGATTAGATCAATTTGCAAAGGAATTTAGGGCAAGTCCATATCCACCTATTGATGTACGCGTGTAAGGAGACATGAAAATGGGATAAACTATGACAATTACAATCGAATTAAAATTGAAATAATTTTGACTTTACTAAATTTTTTAAGATAATAGATTATTCGTAATTTGACAGAAGGGACTCCGCCGCCACACCTATTTCTGCTTTTTAATACCAGTCGCAAGCGCCGATTTTGAAAGTATTAATTATTTTTACGGATTTTTAAGACAGATATGAGACATTACAACTCACTCTTCAGTTGTAGTGATGCCTATGACACTAGTCTTATTTTTTTTCTGATTTTCACTAATTTCAAAAGCTATGTGCGACTTTTGAAGATGTTAAAAATCTTTGTGGTTCGACTCCGGAGGCACCACCGCGACGCCTATTTCTGCCTAATAACAGCAGTGTTAAGCGCTGCAGTATTCTGGTTTGAAGGGTGTGGTGTGGGAGACATACTTACCCAAGACATTTCAACGTAATTCTTCTTACAAATATTCTACAAACCGTATAAGTATATACATAATCATAGTTATATTGCTTACAATCTGTATATCAATCACAATGCCTACATTTGTGGCCTAAAACCTGGTATCGTCTTGCATTTCCAGGAACAACACGGTCCTCGTTAGCGGAAGCTTTTGTGTGGTTTGCCCTCATCTGCGCAAGCTCTAAATACAGCCTTAGAGGATGAAAGCTCGTAGAAAATACGGCAGGTTGGATTGTTTATACTATTGCTGACTCGTTCAAAAGTCAAGATGGTTCAATGACCTAGGTTTACATTAATCACAATGACTTCATAGCCTTTTTATCTGCCACAGCTGGAAGCCCTGAAGCAAGTTCCACTTTCCACTGCGTTGCTAAAGCGCAGATTGGTGGAAGTGGATACAAATAGTGCAATGATAGCCTAGTGGTTGTAACTCGGCCTCTTAATCAGGGTGCAGGGTGCGAATCCCAGGCATCTTTGATTTTTAAAAGTTATGTAGGCACGAATTAGAAATTAATTATCAATTGCTGAAGCGGCGATGGAAAACGTCACGACGAAACCCACAGGCCTCTCTTTTAAAAATAAGTTTTTAAAGGTGTGTAAAGTCTAACTTTTCGCGTTCGGTCAGAGCGGTGGACTCTGGCCTGATTCTGCTTATTCTGATAGGAGGCCCATCCCTAGCAGTGGAACTGAATGAGTTTACGATAGAATGGTAATTAGAATTCTAGAACATATATGGATTAAAATTCACCTGTGCGAAATAAATGGGCTTCATGAAAAATGTTGCCTGTAATAAAACGCGGTAAAATCACGTGATATTGTGAAAACTAACAAATCTGATTTCTCTCTGAGGTTGTCATATGTAGGTATATGAAAATTACCCCATTTGGCGAACATGTTATTTGATTTGTTATCAACGAGTCGTCAATAAATGGCGTGGAAAGTAATTCAAGGTGGAAATAATAAAATTATATTAAACTTTGAGTCGGTTGAATGTTTCCCCAATTCAAATATCTAAACTTGAACATTCTATCAACATATGATCCCTTAGTTTCTGTCCGTCACGCCAAACCCTTGCGACAGACACTATAAGAGGGCGCCGCTAGACAGGAGGGAACAGCGCCCTTGTGCCAACTACCTTGTTTGTAGGGTGTCCACGAACCTTTTGATACGTGGACATGTAAATTCGACACCGACAACATGGCAGGCAAGGAATTTGGGCGACGATCTTGGCTTTTTTAGTTCCGATGGATGAGGATGGACGAGGATAAGGATAGTACCGATGCCTGATGGCAGCCCATGGAAATGTGTAATCAACCCGAATTAGATTAGAGCCCTATTTCAGGACGGCCACAGGTGCATTGCTACTCCTGAGGACTAAACTGGAAAGCCTCTGATAAATATGTCTCCCTTATAACACACTTCAAACAAGAATATAGTAGCGCATAATATTGCTGTTGTTAGGCAGAAATGGGTGTGCTGGTGATGTCTCCGAAATTGAACCACAATGCGTTCACATAAGCTCTGAAATATCAACGAATTTTCTTTTTAAGTTATCTAGAATTTTCTTACTAAAATAATGGTATCCGTACATTTACTCACCCCTTTACGATGTTTATATGTAGTAACAGTTGCACTTAGCAGGCTTCCGACCGTTCCTCGAGCGAGCAAATTGGATGGTTTCGTTAGTACTAAAGTTTTAACACTTGCTATTATGCTCGTGATAAGTTAATATCATTGTTCGATCAAATTTACTTCAGTGCTGCTATATTTATTAAGATGGGTTGTGTTTCACTGAAGCATTTTGTATAGAAATTTTCACAGGAATAACAGGCTTTTAGACCGCAAAAGACGAATAACTTCTTCTGAATTTAAATTCTTAGTCACCTCCGTACCTCCATGGAATAAGAGGAAGACTATAAGTTTTTCTCATTATTGTGACGTCTCGCATGGTGGAACATCATCATAATTTGACTCGCAGAGGGATCTGGATTGGATCCTCGGCCAGTCAGACGAAATGATGAATTTGGATTTATACTCTGGGTCTGGGTGCTTACATATTCGTCTTTGCGTGACGACCCGCGTGACGGAGCGGTCACCATACCGGTCTTACGCGCCGAGGGTTCCGGGTTCGATTACCGGTCAGACAGATATCTAAATGATGAATTTAGATTTCTGTTCTGGGTCTGGGTGTTTGTGTAATCGTCTATGTGTGTGTCCATGGTACCCACGACACTAGGTAAAGAAGAGAGTAGAAAGTAAAGAAAAGAGAAGATAAAGCGTATTAAAAAAAAACTGTGAAAACGCAGTTATTACAGATTTACTGTATTTTTTACGATTTATTAAAAGGAAAAGTTGAAAGTATTTTTTTATTTAACCACTACTTCACACTATTTGAATAATAAAAAGAAATCACATACCTTTCCTAAATCCAGCAATAAATCCAAAAAAGTCAATATCACCAATAATAACACAGAATCCGCACAGAACACAACGTCACACGGTATTTAAAACAAAAACTTTCCCGCGCGCTTCAGTAAAATAAATAAAACAATCTCAACTCTCGCGCGAAATTCAAACATCCGTAAGTCCACCAGAATTTAAAAAAGGAACAGTTTTACACGTGCAATACTACATAACACAGATAAATAATAATGATCGAAAGTTGGCGCGAATTCTAAATGTCAATAACCGACTCAGTACAAGGAGCGTCTGTATGGCACGCGCGTTGTCAATGCACTGACGGCTTATTTGCCACTGGATGGAAAGTTTGATAAGCAGTTGTGCTTATACGTAGGCCATAAGCCATAAGCCATCAGCTTACTACGTAGTACCGTAGTACGCTACGATGATTTGAGGCCGATATTATACTGTTGTGATTGGAATAAATTGGATTATAAGTTGTGACTCAATGTTCTAAAGTTTTAAATTGGAACGTTATTTTTACATGTACGTAAATTATTTTTACATCATATAAGCGGTGATAGCCTAGTGGTTGAAACGCGACCTCTCGGTTGAAAGGGCCGAGGTTCACATCCCAGGCACGTACCTCTGAGTTTTCAAATTATGTGCGTATTAGACATTAATTATCACTTTCTTTAATGGCGAAAGAAAACATCGGAGGAAACCTACATACCTGAGAAATTTTGAAAAAAACATCTCGAAGATATGTGAAGTCTACCAATTCGCACTTGGCCAGCGCGGTGGACTGTTACCTAACCCTTCACATTCTGAGACGAGACCTATGCACAGCAGTGGGACAGCAATGGGTTGATGATGACGATAAGAAAACAATTGTTCTAAAAAAACAATGGAAACCACATCAACTTTTCACTTCACTTTGTAAACAACACGGTTAACATAACAGTTTACGTGCAGGTTGTGTGATGCCGCTGTCTCTTTTCTACTTAGACGCATCGACCGATTGAGTGGAAGAGAGATAGATGCATCTCAGCCAAGCGCTTAGGCTGATCGTGCCTCTCTATCGCTTGTTCCGCACTTCTCGCATGCACAGCTTAGACGGAACGTGACAATGAGACACACTTTTTCGTAAGTGTAGCCGGCGTTCAACGATTTATAAGACCTTATCATGTCAAAAATAAAGCTTAATACATTTATAGTCTATTACTAGGCTTCCCTGCGTTTCCTAGTGTTCAAAGATTCAGAATAGAAATATAAATTTGTCTTTTAGAAACGTGCCCGGCCGGGAATCGAATTCCAAATCTACCCAACAGACCGATGCGGTGACCACTGCGACATGAGTATTTTTAAGAAAGTTACATTTTAATTATCTCGTTAAGTCATTGAATATATTGCATTAGTTGTAGACGAGACACTCATATACTAAAATGAACAAGAATTTAGTAAATTTAACGATTAATTGTTTTTATCATCAAACTCGTAAGACTTACAGAACTCCATATCATTTCGTCGTATTGTTATGTCATTGTACACCAGCTGTTAGAATTATCTCTAAGAAATCTAAGGCATAGAATATGTTAAAGAATATTGTTATTTTTAACTAACTATCCTTACTAACACTATAAATGGGAATTTGAGTTCGTTTGTTTGTTACGTATCCACGCCTTAATTACTAGAAATGTCACGAATATTCGGCAACTATTCGGTATTGGGCCTATTCGGCCATGTTTTTTGCTATTTGGTATTCGGCCGAATAAGATGTACTATTACCTACTAGTACCAAAGCATGACAATAAGATCCGGTAAAAATCTCATTAACACACTTCAGTAATTAAAATTGATCAGTGGCAAGTTGTGTTAGACACAAACAAGCTTTTCAGCATTTTTTGGTAGGAAACGATTACGCTTTTCATCGTAAATTTGTCAGCCTCAGAAAATACACGCTACTTCCGGGAGAAGAAAAGCTTTTCGTTTGCTAACCACCACTTGTAAGATCTTTGTCACTTGTCCACTATTCGTGGCATCTCTATTAATTACTAAATGGATCATAATGAGATTTTAAACACACGTTGTCAGGGATCCAGAAGTGGTAATAGGATACCTTTCATCCCAAAAAAAGTACTGTTGAGTCCAGTAAAGGTTCCTTTTATCTTTCGTCCCGAAAAAGTACTGTTTCCGATGGACATCAAATAAAAATTAAGGCGCTCGGTCTTTGGTCGCGAACAAAGCCGCGGGCTTAAACTAGTCGTATATAACTGTATACTTCATGAGATCTATCGAACTGATGTATCACCAAAAACGTATCTTTAATTAGGAGACTATTTGCTTATACGTTTCATAGATGTACACATAACAAAATTTCATTAGCCTCGGAGGATGCTCGCAAAGGGTGACATTGCCATCGCCCATTCGCCATTTATCGCCATTTATTTGCGAATACGACGGCTTTCTGCGAGAGTAGTGGCGCCAAGAGTAGAGGTATAGAGGTCGAAAACCTCGATTGAAAGGAAATAAGTTGTCTGTGATTCAGAACTTCATGTCTTTTTATAGAAGTAAAACGATCATGGAGCCCACATGATGGTCAGTGGCAACTGCCGCCCATGGACATCTGCAATCAACCCCAAATAAGATTAGTGTACCTGAGGTCGGTCACAGATGTGTTACTACCTCTGAGAACTAAAATGGAATGCCTCGGTTACGTATCGTCTCCCTTATCGCACCTTTCAAATCGGAATTAAACTGAAATAGGTGTGGTGGTGCCTCCGGAGTAGAAACATAAAGGGTTCTACTACGTTACAAACTTTCATATTAAACTGCACCTAAATAAAATGAACTTAGTTTAAAAGGGCTATTTGTAAAGGTTACATTTGAAAACGACTGAACTAATTTCGTTAAAAAATTCGCTCCAAAACAAGGTATGCTGTAGGTTTTTACCTGAAAATGCTTATGGCCCTTCATTATAATTTAAAATCATACACGCACAGGACTAAATTGATGCTAGTTATATTCATCATCAACCCATTACTGTCCCACTGCTGTGCCCTGGTCTCCTCTCAGAATGAAATGGATCAGGTCACAGTCCACTACGCTGGCCGAGTGGGAAGTGGTACACTTCACATAGCTTTTGAGATTAAAGATCTCTCAGGTGTGTACGTTTCCTCGCGATGTTTTTATCGTTAAAGAAAATGGTAATGAATTTTTAATACGCACATAACTCGAAAAATCAGTAGTGCGTGCCTGGGATTCGAGCCTCGGACCCCTCAATTTAGAGGCCGCGTTTCAATCACTGAGCTATTATTGCTTATATTATGATCAAAATATTCGTTTTTTATATTTAAAAATGACAAAATAAACGGTCAACAATTACATTACAATCTTACAATACCTTGCGTTGTAATTGTTGAAACTGATAGAATGCAATTGCAAATGTATTTCTGTTTTTGACGCATTCGCGTGTTTATTTTCGTAAGTATATTGTACGAAATTACGTAATTAACAAACACATTTGGTATTTGATTACACGGTTGGTGGGATGATGTCATGACGAGTTATTATTTGCAAGGAATATGTTGCTACAGGCTAGATATCTACGAGTACCTACTGCGGCTATAATAATATTTACATTGCAATTTGTCAGTGTCCTAGATAGCAAGTGAATTTCTGATGATAATATCGAAATGATTGATATTTAATGACTAGAAATAGCAAAATGTTCAGATACTGATTATTTTAAAATAAAGTTTTAAATGTTTTTGAGTAATTCAACACAGTATGACTGTAATGGTTAGTGCCCCAAAAAGCAACGTGTATATTGTATGACGATTTCAGAGATTAAAAAAAAATATTTTTACCCAAATTCAAAATTTGAATTTGAGTTCTTTAATCCCACACCGGATCTATCGAGCTAATGTCATTCATGAACTAAAACTTTTCCATTTTAACAATTATTTTAATAAGATAAAATAATTGTTAAAATGAAAAAGTTTTTGAGAAGGCTTGGTTTTTACTTTAATAAATTAAAAGTACACGCTTTAAAGAGTAAAATCAAAATGTGAGAGAGAGAGCGCTCCTACATGATATTTTATTTTATCCTGATGATCTTAGGCAGAAAATCGGGAGAATGTTATTACATTATTATGTTATCCATTGGTGCTTCATACACGTGTACATTTTTCCAAGTTAATCAGATGTTTTTAAGTTGGTGAAAATTATGTTAGAAAAATCCGTACATTGACACATACGTACAAGCGAAGCTAATATAAATGGTATAAAACAGATTTAACGATCATATCTGGTACTTGCAATATAAGTCGATTCTAACTTTTTAAAATAATGACACCGCAACTTAACATCACACATGTTTATGAAATTTTAAAAGACGCTTTCTACATTCACAGCCCCACACTAGGATTCCCGGTGTCATGGGTACCATGGACGTACACATAGACACAGCCACCCAGACCCAGAACAGAAATCTAAATTCATCATTTAGATGGCCGACTGGCCGGGGATCGAACCCGGAACCTCCTGCGTGTCAAACCGGTACGGTGACCGCTCCGCCACGCGGGTCGTCATAAACCATATAAAATAGAATCTTGGAATCAATTGTTTACAACAAACGGTCTATAATAAGATTCAATAGTGACATTATGTTCTCACTTCGGCACAATTATTTAATTATCTACATCATCAATCTGCAACATCTGTATAAATAAATCAGAGTGTGGGCGAATTGAATAAAAACACGACATTGCGAGGGTGTCTGACTAGTTGTATCGGGCCACATTCTTTTTGTCTTGGTCTCTGTAGTTATATGATTTTCATTCTAGCGCAGTGATTGGTATTTGAACGGCATTCAATCTGATTCATTCGTAGAAAACGTCTCTCTTCGGTACTTTGAACGTAGATCGAACATCGTGAGATTGAAATGAAATGCGAAGTGATAGACTGCCTAATAATCGCGATTTTTGTGATTTTATTTATTAAAATTTCGCAGACATATACTAAAATGGCATGAGAAAACCCTGTTTACTGCTTTAAGAGCGTTAATATCAATTTTTGAAGCAAACGAATAAACAAGGTTTCCTCCCTCGTTAACAACAAAAGGTATTACTTGCAATTATATAATTATCTACGTACAGATTTACAAAATGTATGTGTGTTTTACATATCTTAATATTTAAACTGCATTAAAAAAAGTTTATAAAACTGTTTACCCTTTTTTTCGAGAGTTCAACACATCGAACGTTCATACGGCGATTGTCGTGTTAGGCATCTTCGAATCAATCAAAGTATTTATAATCTATTTCTTATAAATAAACCAGATTTGCAAATTCGTTCTGCTGTTTGCGAACTTGCACCGACGGCTCCGTGGCACCGGAAGAGCAGTGACCACAATTGTCCAAATTCGGCGCACAACGGGACTGCGCCGGCGCAAATTAACGATGTTTCCGACCTAACGGAGAGCTAGCCGACCATCGTATGGTGGAAAATTAAAAATA
This sequence comes from Narcosius parisi helen, assembly GCA_018250375.1. Lineage (NCBI taxonomy): Eukaryota > Metazoa > Arthropoda > Insecta > Lepidoptera > Hesperiidae > Narcosius > Narcosius parisi. The sequence goes on from DWNM01000199.1 coordinate 11,030, forward strand.
ATAGAAAAGAGAACGTAACACGCACTGTTTCATATTTCACATTGTTTTAAACTGAGGTTATTGCCACTTAAATTACGAGGAACATGCTGTTTGAGTTTCGTAAACAGCTTTATTTCTCGTACTTACAACCATAAAGGAGTGAATTACCTCAACGGATTTTCGCAGAACTTTATGAGTAGACCAAATGTACTTCAATATTTTGTATTTAACAGCAAAGCAAAACAATAAACGAAGCAACTTAGTAATTTGTCCAATTAGGAAAATGTTTAAAATACTTTTTTTATATTTATAATTTAACCTAACTTATGCTATTATTCTATACGTAGAATAGATAGATAGATTACGGTTCCTTCTGACGTGGGCAGAAATAGTTACGTACATTTATAGCAGCTGGACACATAGAGCCCTGGACATGCAGCCCTCACCTAATAGGAGGTCGTGTTCCGATCCGGAGCCCCCTTGGTGCCCAAACAAATAAATATATTTCATTTCGTTTCAGTAAAAAAAAGATAATAAAAAAAAAACTCCTTATCTAAATACTCTTAACTAAAGTTATCCATTGAAGAATCAAGCTTTACCACTTAAATTAATGGCAAGCATAGCTACAACTAAAGCAATGCAATTCTCATAACAATATAACAAGAAAACATTATATAATTCGATTATTATAACGGCACATGCCTCGTATATTATATGAGATTTCAAACGATTACTAATATCATTGTCCGACGTCCCTCTGTCGATCCGAATGCCCGGGAGGACTATCTGTAACAAAGATCACCCCGAATCACCCCCGTCGCCCTGCGGCGATGCGGTATTTAATTACTCTCAGCGTGTAACGAACCGGCTCTCAGCATCCCCAGGGAATAACTCTAGCATTGCGGTTGATAACCGTCCGCAATTTAAATTAATATTGATCGTCGCCATTAATTTTATCATTAGTTTTTGAGGCATTTTGTTGACGAACTCATCTGAATAAAATGGATCTCATTTGAAGCATAGGTTCTGGATAACCGTCGTTAAATGTAGGTACTTACGGACAAAAAATAGGCCATTTCTATTTTTACTGCCTTTCTTCTTATTTGATTTTTTGCTCTCTCTTGTCTCATTCAAAAACTTTTAACAAGTAACTATGATTCATGGAGAATACCAAAGAAGATTCCAATCTAAAGATGCCTAAGGGACAAGTCGATTCTTAAAGGCTTGCGCACATTAGGCCGGGCCGTATCGCAACGTATCGCATTACAAAAAACCCCTATTATATCATTTTAGTACATGTTCTATGTTGTTCTTTGTACAACGCGTCGACGGATCCCTTGCCAGGCATATTTGTGCACATTTTTTTGTAACTGTTCGATAATGTGCTTTGGTGCAATTTTACAATGCGTCGCGCTGCGGCCTGCCGCGACTATAGTTTGCGCCGGGCTTAAGAGAGTTCTTAACTCCTCATAAAAAGTATTTGCTGTGTTATTGTAGGCATTATTGATATCATAAAGCATAGAATTAGATGTTAAATCAGATAATGAATTAGATTAATGTTAAATGTAAAATCATGTCATCTAGTGGAGAATGGAGAAAATTTGAAAATTGTTATGTTCATAATTGATAAACATCGCACGAGTAAGTCACAAAGCAAAACTAAAAAAATAAGACACTTAAGGGGCCTTTTCAAATAAATGTTGTTACTTGATAAGCTCTGTTATGGCCGACAGCGGGCAACCAATAAAAATACAAGTTTTAGTGGTCAGAATACGATTAGTGATTTGATTGTGTTAACTTGGCTAGCGCGGTTCCCATTCTAATCAAC
>DWNM01000200.1:0-12789 GCA_018250375.1 Narcosius parisi helen
TCGTCATCTTCTTGACTAGACGATCCCACTCATTTTGCAATTCTTTCAATTCCGTGTTAATCTTATCCTTTCCATCCGACCTCGTGTTCCTCAATACCTTTTCACCACTGTTTACAGTAGCGTGGACCAGATTTTGGCCTTCCTCACGTCGTTTTAAGAGATCTTCAATTTGTTCTAAACGTTTCTGTAAAGCTTCCTTACTGCTTTCCTTGCTGCTACCAGTGTCGCTACCGCTTCGGGTAATTTCCCAAGCATCATCAATCCATTTCTTGGTTTTCACATAGTTATCATCATAGTTCTGGTGTTGTTCATAGTTAGTTTCAACTTTCTTAAGAACATCATTAGCCATATTGACTAAAACTTGATATCTTGAGTTAAGATGTCTTAATTGATTATTGACGTATGTGTCGAGGTGTGAAGAAAGAAGGCCTGAAGCTGATGCATTAAAACTATCTATGTCGGCCTTGCCCTTGTTTAATTGATCAACAATTTCTTTCACTTCGTTTACTTGAGCACCCTTCTCCTTCGCGGTTCCAAGTAAAGCCAACTTGTGATTCTTAATAAGGATTTCCTTCTGTTGTAGCCAGTCAGACAACCTTTCGTATTCATCCTTATATTCACGCCACTGATTAACAGTGTGTTCCAGTTGGCTCTTTTGTTGCTTGATCTCATTAAACAAGTCGTCGAAACTTTCTTTCAAAGCTTTCATCTCATTCTTGATTATGGCTTGTCCTTCAGGTGACGTGCTGGCAAGCACGACTTCTCCAGTATGCTGCAGATGTTCTAATAAGAGTTCTCCTTGAGCTGGTTTATTGATTAACGCATCAAGTGGTGCAACAGAGTTTTCGATCGCCAATTTATCACTCAATGGTTTCGATTTTAGCGACGGGACCTTTTCTCTAGCTCGGCTTAGCCATTGAATCAATTCATCATGTGCTTCTTTGTATAATCTATGGTCTTTATATTGTTCTTCTCTGTCCGCCAATAACTTTTTGATCTTATCATAAAGTGAATCAAATTTGTTCAGTGTTTCTTGCGCTTTAGATGCTACTTGATTTTGTTGACCACTTGCAAGCATTTCAGCTGCTTTAGACTTCAAAGTATCGACATCAATTCGGTCGCAACGTGCTTTCTCCTCTACTTCTTTAAGCTTTTCAAGCTGAGCTCGTTTGTCAGACATAGATGTTTCAAATGGAGTTAATTCAGCCAGCATAGTTTCCAGCCAAGTGTTACTCTTTTCTATTAATTGTATTTGTTCTAAGAATCCTGCCCACTTAGTTACCGAGTCATCTAACATATTCTTCGTTTCGATCATCCTAGATAATAACGCAGACCATTGTTCTTGCAAGGCTACCAAAGAGTTGTTAATTGCTTCGTGTCCGGTCGGAGCAGTGTTGGCCATCACGTTTTGAGCTAACTCAACCAGGGATTGCACTTTGGTAAATCCTTCATCTTTAGTGAGTAGCAGGTTCTGTATCAGTACCAACTTTGTCTCTAGGTCATCCTGGGAGCATGAACTTAAATCTGCACAGAAGTCCAATTTATCTCGCAATTCTTCTATCCACTGTGAACATTCAGTGACATTGCTGGCAAATTCTTGGTGCGTTTTAACATATTGCTGCCATCTGTTGGTTAAGTCTTTCACCTTTTGGGATAATGCCTGATACTTGACAGTCAAATCCGAGATTTGGGAACCACGTGGTCCCAGAACACCAGTGTATAGAGACTGAGCTTTTTCTGTGATGTTATCAATTTCAAGCTCCTTGGCACGAACTTCCCCTTGCAACTCTTGGAACTTGTTGAATTGTTCCTGTTTCTCTGGTAAGGTAGCTTTTAAATCAACTGCGTGTATCTGTGTATCAGTATTTCTAATCCATGCCAAGCACTGATCTTTCATGTTCTCATATTCATTCCACTGTTGAATTTTGTTTTCCAATGATTCAATTGTTTTGTTAATGAACGAAACCAACCCTTCCCATTCTTGGTGAGAGGCATCGATTTGGTTTCTAATGTTGGCTTGTCCACTGCTTATTGTACCGGGTAGAACTTTTTCGCCTAATGATCGTATTTTGTCAATGCGATTTTTTTCTTCAGGCAAATTAACTTGTAATGATTTTAATTTCTCACAGTTGCTGCTTAAAGCCACCCTTTCCAGATTTACATCACCCCAAAGCTGAGCTGTATTATGAGTTGCCTCGACCCATTCCTGCAAATCCATAACAGCTTTACTGTACTGTTGATGGTTGTTAACAATAGCTTCGTATTGTTCCACGAATGACTTAGCTCTTGAAAGGATAGTATCGTGTCTTTGTTTCAATTGGCTAATTTCTTTAGCAATATCCTTATTGACATCAGGTAACGTTTGCGCCCGAACTTCTAGATCAGATATGTCTTGTTGATGAGCAATAGCGTCCTGAAGGTAATTTCTATAGACGTTTAATTGATTACGTTTCTCATCAAGAGTTGCTTTTAGCTGAATTTCTTTTGGAAGGTTCTTTTCAGCTAATGTTAACCATTTCTGAACGGTCTTAAGATTATCTTCAAACGATGACCATTTATTAAGCTCTGAGTCCAAATCCCTCTCAGCTTTAGTAATGTTGTCATATAAGTTATCAAGAGCCTGCTGTATATCTTGTAATTGTTGTTCGATTAATTCTTTTCCTTCGGGAGACGTGGATGGATATAACTTCTCTCCCAATTCAAAAGTATTATTAACAAGCAGGGTGGCATTTCGTCTTTGAGTAAGGAGATCGTTGAGACTTTCCCGTTTAGCATTAATTCCTTCAGGAGTGTTAGACAAGTTCTTCTGACATTCGTCAAATTTATGTTGAGCAGTTTTAATCCAATCTGTGCATTGATTATATTTTTCTTGATAGGCATTATGGTCATTTACTGCCTGCTGGCATTTCTTCACTAGTTCCTTGGCAGTCGAATGTACAGATTGGAAACGAGACGTCATTTGTTGCAAGTTCATCGTAATCCTGGTATCATTACAATTTTCGATAAGATCGCTGAACTCATCTGTCAGTTTATCAACATCATTTTCTGTCTTTTTCAAATTAGCCAAGATTGCCTGCAAAAAATTAAAAAATTGATAAGTACATAATTAAAACAATCATACTATATTATTACTTTTAAGCTAAACTACGACAACTACTATTAGTATCGTCACTTAGATAGTTATAATTTATTTGATTAAATATTACAATTAAGAATTATAGAATGCCGCAACCGATGCATCTGAATCATTAGTAAAATATTTGAAATAAATAATTACACTAGTAACATCATAAATTCCAATAGCATCATATTTCTCTGGTTAGATTTTCCTAATAAGTAACAGAATTAATTTCGTGAAATTAGATCCTCTACTGAAAATTAGACTACACCCTACAGTGCCGGGATAGTAGTATTTTTTCCTTTAAAATCTTACTTGATCCAACGCTTCGCCCAAAGTTTTGACTGCAGTCAAATCGTTTTCGTGATTATCAATCGCTTTAGTTAACTCCTGTTCAAAATGTATCAACATTAAATAATTTCCACCGGTATAAATAACTGAATACAAAAATAAAGTAATGGATACATACCTGGTACTTATTGAGTTGATCCACCTTTTCTTCCAATGTGGCTTTAGGCGTGTAAGTCTTCAAGCTCATTTCAGTATCAGTCAACCAATGTTGCAGCCGGTCACTGGCGCTATCAAACTCATTCCACTGCTGAATTTTATCTTCAATGCCACGTTTCACGTCGTGTACAGTAGCAGTGAATTTTTCCAAGTCTGCTCTCAGTAGTCCTAATTCTCGTGACATGCCCTCTTTTCCTCTTGGTGATAATTTCGACCCACTGTTATCAATAAGATCCGACAATATCTTCAATTTGTTATTTCCAGTTGGAATAGCGTCCAATAACTCCTGTATTTTCACAAGTTTACTCTGCAAGGCAGCTTTATTGCCAGTAAAGTCAGAGAGAAGATGGAGACGATCCCACAGATGTTTCTGGTAATCCTGCAGAGATTTTTGTTGGTCGGCAAACTGTTGGTAGATTTCGAAAGTGCTTTCATGTTTATCTATTATACCTGATAGCCTATTAGTAAGAGCGTTATATCTGTCCCACACTGACTGAATGGTAGACGTCATTTCGTCACTCTCTCCTTTACCAGAATGGATACTAGCAGCGACGCTTTTTGCTTTTTCCGTAACTGTTTCAATTACTCTTTTATGAGAGCATATTTCTTGCAATAATGTCTTGTTCTTCAAAAGTCTAGATTTTATTTCTTGAGCTGAATTGAGCGTGGCTTTGTCTTCCGTCTCTACAATTTTCTCTTTTTCGTCTAGCCATGACAGAGTTTGCTGGAGAACGTCTTGGTAACTAGACCATTGAAGCGTTTGAGACTCATATTCCTTTTGTTGTTGTAAAATACTATCATTGAGTTTGTCCCACCTTTCTCTAAGAGCTCTGATTTCGGCACGGATATTTTCTCTACCATTAGCAGCCGTTTCAGGAAGAACTTTGTCTCCTGCTGTCGTTAAAATACCAATCTTATGCTCACCATTATCCCTTTCCAATAAAAATACCTGAAGTTTATTACCCTTGCTCTCAATGCTGAGTTTATCTTCTTTAGTTATCATTTGAGATAGCTGTTCTTCTAATGGTTTTAACCACGAGTCAAACTCATTTCGAAGTTGGACGTACTTTTTGTGATCTGCGACCAACTCTGACCAATGGTTGACAATATCTTTAGAAATCAAATGTAGTTGTTGGTAACGACTGCTAACCTGGGTAACGAGAGGTTTTAGTCTCTCTACGCCACTTAGTTGTATAAGGTTATGTGATTCATCAACGAAAGCGTCCATATCTTTTTCTTTTGCATGAATACTGTTGCGTAGGTTGACGTATCGCTGCAATTGTGCTTCTTTTTCTTGCAAAGTGGAGCATAGCGCTTGATCACGGCATTTTGATTCCATGTCCTTTAGCCATTCAGATATGGATTCAATGGAAGAATCAAATTTATTCCAAATTTCTAATGTGTGCTTTAGCTTTTGCTCAGATGTGATGATGCTCTCTACTGAATTACGTAACTGATCATGTAAGTTGTCAATTTCGGCTTTAATAACTGTATTACCAGCTTCCGAAGTGCTTTTACTAACGACTGCAAAAATTGCACGAATTTCGTCGAGTTTACTCGAACCTACTTTTTCAATATCTTTCATAGCTACCGCTGATTGCAATTTTCTTACGATCTCTGGTTTCTCTCCAGTGGCATTTTCTATATCTAAAAGCTTCTCAGATTGTGACCCAAGCCATTCTTTGTACTGCTGAATTAAACGAACAAGGTCTTCATGTCGTTTCACGCAGTCTTCCAAATTATCTTGCAAATTTTGAGACTTCGTTACTATATTCTGGAATAATTGTTTTATTGATTGCAAATATACATTTAATGAAGCGTCGTGTGTTTGATCAACCAACTGTTGTGCTTTGTCGCAAACTGACTCAACCAGTTGTTGATGCGTCATTATCTCTTGATGCATTATCTTATGATTCTGCAATTGTGCCTTTTTCTCTTCTAAGGAAGCCTTCAACTCCGTATGACGTTGCATGGCTCTTTCAACATCTTTAAGCCATTTTGTCAATTGTTCTTGTGCTAGAGAGAAATCAGAGAATTGCAGGAGGCACTGATCTAACTTGTTAACGGTTTCTTGGAAACTATCACCGAAACTATCCCACAACGTTCTTATTTTGCGTATTTTTTGACGAATAACTTCTCTGCCATCAGGACTTGTGTGTGCATATAGTTTTTCACCTAAACTTAAAAATTCTTCAAATGTAGGTGTTTTCTTATTCCGTATTTCGTATAATTCTTTAGCCTTGTTTTGCTTCTCTTGTAAGACAGCGTAATCACCAACAATTTCATTCAAATCTTGTAGTTCACCGAGCATGTTCATCAACCAATTTTCCATCTCATTGTACTCGTTCTCAAAAGCTTGATGTTCCGAAACAAACACTTCGTACTTGGATATGATTTCGTTAACGAGGTTATTTAATGTATGATATCTTGTTGCCAACTTTGATGTTTTAGATGTAAGTTCAGACTCACTAGTAACATTTTGTTTCGTGTCACCTAGAGCAGTGAACTCAGCGTTTCTTGAAGCCAATTCGCTTTGAATTTCTTTCACTTTTTGCAAATGAGCTACTTTAGCTTCGAGATTGCTCTTAAGACTTTGATCTCTTAACTGATTTTCTTTCACTTTCAACCATTCCTCAAGTTCGTCCAGTGTTTTTTGGCTTTCATTCCACTGTTTCAACATTTCCTTTAATTTCTTGTCATTTTCTTCACATTGTGTTGCAAATTGATCCCAAGTTCCCTTTAGTTGTTCAAATTCGCTAATAAGTACTGGATGTCCGTTAGAGCTGGTCGTTTCCAAAACGGTGTGTAATTGTGTTTTCAAATCGTTAAGAGTTTTGTCTACATCTTTGGTCTTAGACGTTACTTTTTCAATGGCACTAATCTTTGAATCAACGTCGTCTTTTTGTGTGACGACTCCATAGTTTAACATACTATTTTCAGCTACAATGCGGTTAAGGCGATCACGGGTTTCTTCAAACATTTGCACATATTTCTCATGATCAGCTACATGTGCTTCGCATGTAGAAATTCTTCTCTCGAGTTCTTTAGCCATATTTGTATGCCGTTCAATAATTTTAGAAAGACTCTTTTCAGCCTCTTCATCCGGCATTAGTTTGATCTTCTCAGTTAATTGCGATAGCATTGACTGATGTAATTCAACTTCCTGGTGTAAGATCTTGTTTGCGTGAAGTTGAGCTTTCTTTTCCGGCAAGGTTGGGCATAATTTAAAGTCACCGAGTTCCTTTTCTTTATCCGTAATCCATTTTTGAACTTGGTTAAACGTGTCATCAAATGATGATCTCTTATTGATCGTTGTTTCAATATCTTTAATCACATTATTCAGCGAATCAACAGAGTTTTCAAAGTAGTCTCGTAAGGTTCGTAGTTCATTTCTTATTTGTTCGCGTCCCTCTGGTGTAATACCACTGAACAGGGCTTCTCCTGATTCAACGGCGTTATTTAACAGTCGCTGGCCCAATTCTTTGTTTTCGTTCAGTCGTTTCACTTGTTCTAAGTCAGCAGCAGTAGGCTTGGCATGTTTACTCATTGCCGCTAAGTCAGCAATCCTGGCGTTAGCATCTTGTAACCAATTTTTAAATTCTCCGATTGATTTTTCGTACTTTCCTTTATTATCTTTCAATTCTTTAAGCCTCTTAAGATGACTATCCATAAATTTCTCAACAGTCTGGTATCTAGTTACTAAATGGTTAATGTACTGCAATACACGTGAATCAGGATTACGGGACAAAATATTGTCTCCAATTTCTGTAAGTTTGTTGATTTCACCATTATACTCCTTTATCTCTTTGTTTAGATTGTCAACTTCAGATATTTTGTGGTCGATTTCCTTTAAGTCGTGAAGGCTCACGGCTTCTTGTCTAACTCTGTTTTCTTTATCTTTTAGCCACTCGGAAACATTTTCGAGTAAAATTTCATAATCTTGCCAAGCTTTAATATTATCCTGCAATCTATTTTTGATTTCTTCGTAGTTTGCATTTAGTACTTCTAAATTCTTTTGAGCCTTTTCCGTTTGTACTGCTGCTTCTTGGGCACAGGCGGGTTCGGCGACAGCCCGGAGTATTTCACAAGCTTCCTTTAATTCAACAACTTTCTTCTTACAGTCTGCAATACCACTTTCTACATCTGCAAGGGCAGCACACTTGACTTCCAAGTTATACTTATCACTTGTCACATCAGGAACACACCACCTCGTCTTATCATCTAACATTTTTAGATTTCTATTGAACATGCTTAACTTGTCCGTAAACAGCTTTTGTAAGAATGTTAAAAGTGTAGTCTCAGTCTTGTTGGCATGGATTAATACGCTTTCAAATCTCTTTTGTAACGTACTTAACTCTTTTGGCACAAGAGATTCGTAGAAACCTGGATAGTTTGCATTCATCTCAGATACATCTTGAGTCAGATTATCAATCTGATCGCTTAAGTTCTGTAATTCAGTCTTACATAATTGACATTTCTTCAGTCGGTCTAATATTTTTGCATTATCACCGGACATGTCATCACATTTTATTATGTCATCACGTATTTTACTGACACTGTCCGAAAGACGTTTGATACTGTCCTTAAGTTTGTTTTCTTTGCTTTCTAAAGACGATACAGCACTATCTAAATTATCTGCCAATGATTTTAAAGCTTGGAACTCGTTATCCAGGTGACCGATTATAGAAGTAACCTGTCCCGCCGGAATGTTTTTATTTAAATTTGTAATCTGTTCGCATTTGGCCTTTATGCTATTTCTCAGCCCTAGGTATAAGGGTAGCTCTTCCTTATATTTCGTGAGATGGTTTTGACCGAATCTGATTTCCAAGTTATCACAAGCGTTTGCTAAGTTTTGTCCTGTTTCACTCAACCATGTAAGTACTTGGTTTTTAGTGTCGTCAATCTGTCGCCAAACTATAAGTTGTGATTCCAAGTCTTGAATTCTCTTTATGATGGCATCATTAACTCTTTCCCAATGTGTTTGCGAGTTCAAGAAAGATTCTTCTAAAGGAGTAGTGTCGAAACCGCCTAGAGTTGAAGCTTGTTTTAAGACGGATTGTTTGATTACGTCCATCTGGTCTAACAGTCCTTTAGATCGTTTTAGAATTTCGTAGCTTTTCTTAGCTTTATCCAATGATTGCGCTGTTTGAACGTAATCATTGGGGGCATCTTTGCATTCGTTATATAGTTGTTCAGCTCTGTTCATTTCTCTATCAAAAGCGACAGAGAAATTCTTGAGTTCCTGTAAAGTAGACGATAGTAGAATGTACTTGTTCTTTGTGTCACGAACGCAATTAACAACTTGGTCCCAGCTGTTGTCTGCTGCAGAAAGGGCATTTTGTATCGTTCCCATATTTGCTTGATCTTCGCGCATCAAATGTAAACCTTCTTCTCTCAATTCTTTTCTGACTGTCTGTTTTTCTTTCAGCTCTGCATCTAAACTGTCTAACTTTTCCGTCATTTCTTGTATAACAGTTTCGGTCAATGGCACTGGTTTCTGCGACATGTCATTTAAGGCTGACTGGACTGTATGTAACACTTCACCCAATGCTTTGTGTTGAATATTGAACTTATCCCACCTGGCACCAACTTTCTGTACCAAATCTCTTTTGGATACTACTTGATTCAATAATGCATCTGCTTTCATTTCGATCTCTTTCACTAAACTCAGCGGTGATATAATTCTACCAGTATTCGAATCAGTCACTTTTACTCTAGATGGACCATCGAGGAGAACAACATTACTCTTCCACTCGGGTATTTTAGTAATAATGTTAACCAGTTCCTGCCTTAGAACTTCATAGCTTTCAGGAGTTAATTTTGGTCCCTCTATTTGATATTGAACGTGACCAAGTTGTTGTTTATTATCTTCGTACCAATTAAGGAGATCAGACCATTTTTGAAGTATACTCTTGTTTTGTTGTATATTTGACTCAATTATCTGGTAATGTTCAGCGATATTGGAATATGTGTCACTCAGGGATCGAGTTTCATCCGGGTGTGATGCAAGAGTCATGTTCTTTACTTCGTTATAGATTTCTGTGAACTCTGGACCTTTCTCTGCGTGCTCCTGAAGCAGTACGTGCATAGACTGTAACGTTGGTTCCACTTTGTCAGCAGAAATTTGATCATAACTTTCAGTTTTTCTCCTAAAATCTGTAATCCAATTGTCAAAATTGTGCAACTTTGTCAGGAATTCTTGCTTGACAATAATTTTGTCAGACAGCTCATTGACTCTTGTTCTTACCGTTTCAGCCAGGGCGTTAGTCCTTTGTTTAATATCCGATACTTTGTTCTTTAATAAAGCAGCACCTTCTGGCTGAATGCTATGACAGATGTTGTCACAAGTCTGTGACAAGCTAATAATCTTTGCCTGCTGTTGTGAAATTTCATTTCCGAATGATTTTAGTTTATTTAATTCTCTGTCTAACTTTTCAACTTGTGGAGTATCAACATTAATGACTCTGCTGGTAAGTAACTTCTCGCCGTTTTCAATCCAAGATTCCAGTTTCTCTGCTTCGCGTTCAAAGTTGTCCCAATTGGCAACGAGTTTGTCCAGTTTATTGTTCCATTGATCAGCTAAGTCGTGTACTATAGCCCATCTGGAATGGATCGCATCGACCTCATCAGGTGCACTAGTTTTACCGGACAGCTGATGACTAACGCTAGATAAAATTTGTAAATTCATCAGCTGCTTATCACAGTCGGCGATCAGAGCTCTAGATTGTTGTTGTAATTGTTGCGCTTCGGGTAAAGTTGTGGGTTTCGGCATATTGCCTAATTTAATCTCCGCTTCCTCAATCCAAGGTTTTATCTCTGCAACCCCTTTTTGGTACTTCTGCCAGCTTGCCAAATCATGTTCGACTACTTTAGTCTGGTGTTCTGTTGATCTTTTAAGATCTGCCATCATTTTCTCTAATAAAGCGACTTCTCCTTTAAGTCTATTTGCATCATGCACGCGATGCTCAACAGCTAATTTACTGCCTTGATCTGCTACGCCTCGAATTATCTCTAATTTCTCATTTATAACTTTCTGTAATACTTGTGATTTTTGTACGCGTTCTTCTGGTGTAATATTCTCGGATTGAATCTGAGATATTAGAGCAGGGCTTTCCTTTTTGATCCATTCTCGCACATGCTCCAATTTATGCTCAATCTTTATCCATTCCTCGTTGAATTTCTCCAGGTGTTCGACCTTACTCTGCACTTCATCTTGGACTCTGCCAAGCTTACGTTCGATCGTCTCCAAATCTTTTACGATAACTGGTTTAGGCTTGTTCGCTGTAAGCGATTGCAGTTCTTCGTACGCTTGTTGTAATTGTGGCAACCTTTCTGCTTTAGCTTTCTCCAGTTCCGCATTAATTGCCTTTGTCTCTTGAAGTTCACGACTAATATTAGTAACACCAAGTTCCAAGCCTGGATGAGCGACGTAACTTTCAAACTTGTCAATATTTGACAGTAATTCTTCTTTCTGATATTCGTAATTGGACCACACCTTTTGCGTGTCACGGAGTTTGTGTAGTCGTTCAGTGTTAGAATCGTAGGCGGTAGTCCAACCGGTTTCTAGGTTGCTTACGTCTTCGCGAACGAACGCGGGCGCGTTAGCATCTCGTATGAGTTCCTTGCCTCGTTGGAGCATGGACATGACCGATGGTCGATGGCGGTCGAGTTTCTGCACCGCCGCCTGTTGTTCCAGCACTAACTGTTCAACGTGTTGTAGAGATTGTGGTTCGGGCTCGACCTTAGCCTGTTGCTTCGCGCTTTCTAAGATGCAAATAACCTCATGGACTTCACGTCGGTACGTGTAGCACCGCGTGTAGGTTTCTGTCTTTATCATTGTGATCTCTATAGTGGGGATTAGGTTCTTGTACCTAGCAATGAGGTTTTCTAGTTTCACTTGTTCTTCCTGGGCCTCCGTGTCCGAGCAATGGTTGGAGAGCATATCTAAAGTTTGAACGAGCCATTTCATATCTTCTCGCTTCTTATCGGCTTCTCGACAGATGTTCTAGAATTTAAATTTTTAATTACATATCACAATAATTCGTATTTATAAATAGTGGTTTAAGTTCAATGTTGTATTTTTTTAGAAAATTATACAAAAAAATTCAAATAAAACAAAAAACAACTGCTAAATAAATACTTTTTGAATAAATATTTACCATCAGTTCTCTTAGCTGTGTCCAAGGCAAGCATTAAAATAGAGTAACATTAACGACCAATTCCAAATGAAGACAAACAATTTAATTATTCTCATGCACGTTTCTTACAAATAGTTTTAAAGTATTTTATGAAAATTTACAACAATTTTTCCATATCTCACGTACCTGGAATATCGTCTTCTCTCTCTCGAACGCTTCAGCCGAGTCGACCTCGCGTACTATGCTGTCCATGGTCTTGTCTACGTGTTCCATCCAGCGCTCCATCTCGGCAAAGCGGGCTCTGTACGCGTCCCACTTGGCCGGAATCCTCTGCAACTGTTGCCTGAAGTGCTCCACGCGCTTTACGGTGCCCTCCCACTGCTGCTCACATTTGCGTAGCGACTCTTCGAGGACCGTGTCGTTCGTCTGGTGCGTGTAGCTGGTGGCTATCTTACTCAGGTTCTGCAAGCACTGCTCCACCTGCATCACCTTGCCCTGGTTCCGGAAGTACTCCTCGTTGCGGATCAGGATGCCGTCGGCGTCGTCGCTCTGGTTGTACGCCTGGTCATTGACAAGACACTTTAATTTTAAAGTATTATAATGGAATATATCTCAAATTTCTCTTTCAGAGATTTTCACGCAAATATAGAGAATTTTATTAGAATGGTACGGGCTAACTTTTCTTAAAAATATTCCTACATTAAGAACAAAAAATAATATGTAGTGTTTGAAGCGGGAATTATAGGGAATTTATTTTTATATCTAGAAATATAATTAGACTGAAAAATCGGTATTTATATAATTCTCAAAATGCAGCTACAATTGTTGTGAGATTAATTAAGTTTTCGATGTAAAAGTTAAATTTTCATTTTATTTTAAATGTCGTCCCTGTATGTCTACACGCGTGTAGACGCATGCACAATTGGCGTGATGACAAATTTTGGAATCCTCTTCTATTATGTAGGTACGCGTCTACTATTTCCAAATATACCATTATTTCAGCAATCAATTAAGTTTTAACGCAAA
>DWNM01000201.1:0-12785 GCA_018250375.1 Narcosius parisi helen
GTTTGTGTATTTGTCTATGTGTGTATCCATGGTACCCACGACACAGGGAAACCTAGTATGGGGCTGTGAGTGTAGAACGCGTCTTCTTTTTTTAATAATCACTTGCTTAAACGGTGAAGGAAAACATCGTGAGCAAACCTGCACACCTGAGAGTTCTAAAAAAAAAAGTTCTCAAGGATGTGTGAAGTCCACCAATTCGCACTTCGCCAGCGCGGAGGACTATGGCCTAACCCCCTCTCTGAGAGGAGACCCGTGCCCAGCAGTGGGACAGTAATGGGTGGACGACGAAATCCTTGAATTCTTTCGAAAATTTAAATAAGCCACAAAAGAACGGAGACATAGCTATACCTAATTGATAGATACTTGTCACGAAAAAAGACCAAAAAAGAACTATGAGACTCATCAGTCTATGTATGGCACGAGACAAGAGTTCATTGATCGGATGCAATTATACCTACATGGTATACTTAACGGCGCCTGTCGAATAATGTGCACGGAATTATAAGTGATGTTGCAATTATAATAAGATTGATTTATGGGTGCACCGTAGTTGATTGGCAAAAATATGCAGATGATTATATTACTTAGACAATCTGATCTATTTTACTGGAAATAGAACTGATAAATAGACAAAATTTCAAAATTAATTCATTAAATCAATTAATTAAATTAGCTAAATGTTATAATTTTGTAAATTGTAAAAACATAAATATAATAATAAATGTAATAAACACTAGATTACCAACACTCATGGATCAATGTAATCTGTTAAATTAAATTAAATAAAAATAAAAAATAAAATTAAATAATTATAAAATTTAAAATTGAAATAGAATGTAGTTTGAATGCGTTAAATTATTTTATTTTATTTTATTAATAAAAAATGCATGTTATTTAATAATGTTGTAAATTGTTAATCGAATTTCAGTAAGGAAATAAAAAAGGCTTAACTATTATTATTATCAATCAAATGTTACACCATAATTTATTTTTTTCTAGGTTTTGGAGTGACAACACAACGTGGAACCCTTTAACAGGGGCTATAAATAATAACTACGTCTATATTCATTAACTCATTACCAAACATCGCGATTATTTGAAGCTGAAATTCCTAACATGTCTTGAGGGACTCGGGCCCGTCATTTTTAGGGTTCCGTAACCAAAGGGTCAAACGGAACCGCAATAATAAGAATGTGTTGTTTGTCCGTCTGCCCGGCCGTCCATCTCTTCGTAAATGGTAGACACTTGAAATTTTTACAGAGTATGTATGTCTATGGCCGCTATAACAACAAATATTAAAAATAAAAAAGGTTAACAATTCACTGGGTCCATGGTGTCTCTTGTATGGACAAGATATAAATATATTCAGTGTTTTCTTGGATTATCTTCTTAACCGTAACAGATAGAACCCTTTAAATGTAATGTATGTACTTCTATAGTTGTTATGATATCCAAGACTCTATAAAAAGGTGGCATGGACCCCTCCGCTTGCGAGTTCCTCTCGCACTTAGCCAATTTTACCCGACTTCCCAAAGGAAAGAGATTATTTATTCGTCGTGTATATAAATTTTTTCAAGCCTAACTACTCTTGTAACATAAAATAA
The DNA here is from genome assembly GCA_018250375.1 of Narcosius parisi helen. Classification (NCBI taxonomy): domain Eukaryota; kingdom Metazoa; phylum Arthropoda; class Insecta; order Lepidoptera; family Hesperiidae; genus Narcosius; species Narcosius parisi. The sequence continues at coordinate 1,605 of DWNM01000201.1, forward strand.
CAAAGTTACACTTGTATTTTGCGACATAATAAACTGAATCCAATCAAGTACCGGATAACTAATCGTAGTAAAATTAATCACACTGCCTACGTTCATAATTGAAACGTTTAATATACAGGCAATTTGGATATAATATCTATATCAACTATTAGACCCAACGCAATGGTCGAAATTCGAACACAACTTTAAAAATAAATGTCTTTTGCATACCTCCACTATGAATTTTGACTATGCCAAACCTCACACTTCTCCGTGCACACAATATTCGTAACCATGTACCTAAAGTTGTTGCTTCACGTATTAATATGCACATTAGATAAACACCAAATACTTACTAATACCTAACAAAATAAGGTAAACAAATACTTGCAATGAGAACTTAATACAATAGTACACAACGCAATCAAAAGTATTAATATGCACATTAGATAAACACCAAATACTTACTAATATCTAACAAAATATGGTAAACAAATACTTGCAATGAGAACTTAATACAATAATACACAACGCAATCAAAAGATCGTTAGACTAAATAGTTTATACCCAGCGGTTAATATTTATCACACCTTGAAATCATATTTGAAGCGTTTCCGATGTTTCCGTACAAAAACTAAATCTTTACCGGCCGGCTGCGTTGCGAAAAAACAAGAAAATACTCACTTGCAAATTCGATGTACACTTGGCACTGATACACTGAATGTACAATTACTATGAAACTATTACTCTTTAATATGTACAAGGAACTAATAAGCACACACTGTTCATTTAATTTTTGCACAAAACATTCACTGTTTACGATGTTTCGAAATGTGTACGTTGAGTCGCAACACGCATGCGTATAGCACTTTGACGGCCAGCGCCAGACTGACTGAATCGAATTTCGAATCGAGCGGCAGTGTATAGTCTGTGGTCGCCACTCAAATGAATGTGAACGAAACGAAACGGAGCATTTTCGACAAAGCACACCCGGTAATCGAGTCAAGTGAATGGTTTGTACGTTTGTGTGCTGACGGATGCATGTGTGAATCGCAATGGGATAGAGAGGGGTAGAAAAATCAATGGTGCACTTTTTTTGCTTGCAGGTGTAAATAACATTTCGGACCTAAGTGCGTTTTTGATTTATTTTACGTAATTATTTATTCCGAATGTAAAATAATTAAAATAATAATAATGTAAGAGATAAGGAATATGTTTGCTTGCAGTTGTGAATAACATTTCGGGCCTAAGTGCGTTTTGGCTTTATTTTGCGTTGTTATTTATTCCGAATGTAAGATAATGAAAATAATAATAATGTAAGATAACGAATAATTCTGCTTGCAGGCGTGAATAACATTTCGGGCCTAAGTGTGTTTTGGATTTATTTTACGTTATTATTTATTCCGAATGTAAAATAATGGAAATAATAATAATGTAACATAATGAATTTTTTGCTAAGATCTTAGCTGTATTTGGTTACAAAATAATGTAAAATACGCTCACCACAATACTAAACTAAATCAAACAAAAAAATATGTGAACAAACTTCATTCTAAGCTATTACTTAAAACTAATCAGCTTAAAATAATATCTCTTGCTCACATATTACGAGTATCAAAACATTCACAACGTAATAAACTACCTTAACATAATTTAGAAATAAATCAGGGACCTATCTAAATTATACCATTAGGAATGAGATAAAGTTACTTAGCATAATTTACAAATATATTATTACGGCCTGTCTCAACCAATCAAGTAACGATTGGTCAGTGTTAATATTATACTTCAATATAACATAACAAATATAATAAACATCTGGCCGCCAATTTTATTTTGTGCAATCATTCATTTTATTCAACTTAGATATCGTATTGTAATCATTTATTGTTATAATAGTTTGTTAAAGGTGATTTCCGATCACGTTTAATATTTTTAATTTGTACTACATTTATTAGAATGCACCAAAAATAAGACAATATGAATTCCCATACACTTTATCCGCCAATGTATTGTATGCAGCTTGAGATAAGCATAACATATTTATAAATACAATCTCAAATAAAAAGTAAACATACATACTTACTCAACTATACACCTCCTTTATACGATACAGCATTAAGAATAGAGAAAATGTGTTAAATTATTAAAAAAAATATCAAATCACACAGTTGCGCAGTTACTAAGTGATACATAATATTTTCATCCCGAAAGTTCAAAGTGAGTATTATGGGATAGAAAGTTCAAAGTGAGTATCACAGAGTTATAGCAGGAAACTAAAGCAATCTTGCGTTATCCGTGCAATCCCCGTGGATCCAGATAAGGACATTTTGCTACCAACCTATACATCAGAGTCCCCACCGTAATTTATCATTGCTGCCACTGTAATACGACGAAACAGATATCAACTAAGTGTACAATAAATATAAGTAGCTACGAAGACTCAGTTTTAATCTTAATACAATTTTCTATACAGCAAGTAGGTAAAAGATATACGTTGCTGTTACTATTTTGTTCTTGTATGGCTTAACCTTGTTTAGTACAAAGCTCTTTGAAGCTCCTACCGTGGAATCCCGTGGTGGTAATAAATGATTAATGTTAGTACTAAACTACACTACACATCTATGGAAATGGCGGAAGCTCCTTTGTTTTTTATTTGTTTAATAAAAAATATTAAAGTACTAATGTTAGCAATGTAGTTAACTCTCTATCCATAGAAATTGCACGTACGAGTATAATACACTAATCAGTACTTATTATAAAAACAAAAAACAGATTACTTAAAAATATAGCCTATGTTACCCGTACGATTCAGACACCTCATATCTTATAATCCATCGGGCTGTTTGGGCTAAGGTCTGCCAAAGAATAAGACAAACATACACACAAAAACATTACTCTCCGGAATCAGGTAGTAAAAATAATACACCATATGTAAAAATAGACATACATAAGCAATGTTAATTAAAATTATAGCTTGTGGCCTTGTTCACCTACGCTCTTCACTATGTAGCTAACTTTATCATAGAAATGATAAATCTATCAAGACCATGTAACGTAGAAAATTGTTCCATTCCTCTTGCAAATTGCTGTTAGCTTTTGATTCGAGGGCACAATTGAGAGACATAGTTATAATTAAAGTGTGTGTCTTAATCTTTAGGAATAGCAACACATCAGTGATCGATCAGAACTCCTATTGTTAGATTGATTACATAACATATGCCCTGACGAGAACACGAATAAAATAGCGTCCACGATTAAATGGAGAGCATTCTCGCTTACAGCTATTATAAATGGAAAACTTTACTTTGAGACTTTACGTCATGATTAAAACAAATTCCACTTGATCTACGAACCAAAACCACACCAAAAAGCCCTAAAAAGCCGGCGCGTTGGAAGTTTAAACTCCACTTGCCGGTGCACGTGCTACTGAGTTTTTTATAGCATCACTACAACCGTATGCTCGGAAACGACCGGCGCGCCCCGCCAGGATATCCTGTTTGAAAAATAAAAGAGCTACCCCACACCTTTTGCAATCACAAAAACGTTCATGAAAGGGACGGGTTAACATAATTTCGACTTTAATTTTGTGGGGCTAAGTGGAAAATTTAAATGGTTCTGCTAACTTGAAAGTGAATAAGAATTGTTTGGTGCTTGTTCGTAGAATTGGATCTTTAAAACCGATTTTAATTTACACATTACTCGTAGATATTTAATACTTCTTGTACCAATTTTAACTAAACGACTTGAGAGTAGGTATAAGTTGATAGCCATCATAATTATTCGATATGGCTACAATGTACCTGTAAGCGTCTGTGATCGAACGAATAAAGTGAGTGTATTTTGTGGTAATGCGATAACGTAAGGCTTACTTAGGTGATATTGAATTTCACCACATTTCTTAAGTAATCATTCCTAGAACGAAATACTCAGCTGATATATAAATAACGTATAACGGATCGGTGTGCGTTGTTTTTTGTTATATAACTGTCAAATTACCATGCTCTATTTTATAAATAATAGACGAAAATTTTAATTGCCACTTTAGGACCGGTCTGAAATTCAGACTCAGAATGGCTACAAATGCATATTAGCGCATTATACATTCCATCAAGACAAGCCAGATGTTTTATCCAATAGAAACAACGGTGCCAAGGGATCATAATTAAATTGTTTTGAACTATTGTTCAACATCTTTAACTGACAACTATAATTTTGCCGCTACCTATAAGTTTGAAAGAAAGAATCAGACTGTGTTAATTCATGCAATAATTTGCTAAAGCTGTCCACCACGTGGTAATACAGTTTTTCATGGGCAATTTAGGAAGTCTTAACTAAACTGTATATTATAAAATTTATAAACTCTAAGAAAATTTATTCTTCACAGTATCTTTTTAATTTACATCTGTTATTAATAATCAATCTATCCAATATCTTGCCAACCAAAGATGGACATTTAACAATTACTTCATACTAGAAATTGTCAAAATTCTATATTTGGTATACAAAACTTAATAACAGACATTAGACCACTCTCCTATCTAACATAATCATAACTGACACCAGAGTGGTCCAGCAAAACATTTTAGAAATCTCCTGGGCTTAGGGCTATGTGTCTCATTCAAGTGAAATACGGCCTATTCGCAGAAAATCTCAGCATTGCAATGGGAACAAAACAACCTTCTTTATCTCAAACGTCCTCATCTCTCGAGAGTAAACAAAGTATTTCTACACCCGTTCAATGGGGATGAAAAAAAGGATCCTTGAGCCGTCCACTTGAAACGCAATTATCAACGCCGTAATAGGACTTAGGGATCAGTTTTTTGTTATTGCTACTGCTCTCTTTGGTTTCCCGATACATATCTTTGAGAACATCTTACGTAACAAGGCGTTTGATGTTACTGGTTTTGTTGGGAACATAACGAGGGACTCGTTTTAGAGATATAAGTTATTAATATTTATTTTATCAGTTCAACGAAGCTGTTTTAAAATATTTTGTAATTAGTAATGATTAATATAATATAAAAAAAAAGCAGTGATAGCCTAGTGGTTAAGAACTCGGCCTCTCAAACGGAAGGTCCGAGGTTCAAATCCCAGGCACGCACCTCTAACTTTTCTAAGTTACGTGCGTATTAGAAATTAGAAATTAGTTATCACTTGCTTTACGGTGAAGGAAAACATCGTGACGAAACTACACACGTGAGAGCTCTTTAAAAAAAAAAAGAAAAGTTCTTAGGGTGTGTGAAGTCCACCAATTCGCACTTGGCCAGCGCGGTGGACTACGGCCTAAACCCCTCTCACTCTGAAAGGAGACCCGTGCCCAGCAGTGGGACAGTAATGGGTTGACGCAGTAAAGGCAGTGGTGCGCGCCTGGGATTCGGACCTCCGACCACTCGATCGAGCGGCAGCGTTTCAACCACTAGGCTATCACTGCACCAGAAGTATTAACATACATTAATTTAATAACATGATTATTAATCTTTCAAGGTAAAAGAATATGTTTTATAATTGCATATAGTCCTTGTGTAATTTTCAGTATATGTTCTTCTCAAAAATAAGCAAATATAAGTACAAAATAATATTTTTCAGACCTTAAAAAAAGGAAAATTGAGACAATGTAATTTTTTAGGGCGTCATATTTTTTATAATGTGATCAGTGCCGTCACAATGCAATGAGAGGTGTCGAGCTAAGTCTTACTTGTCCTCACTAATATCTAACTCGCGCGACCATAATATGTACAGACTTACGGCGCGTTCTTTTACCTATGCTAATTCAATTATGCAAGTACTTCTTTCGACGCCTTTGCCTAAGCAACAGACTATTGGTCGCTTTGCATTAACCTAATCAATAGTTTCCTCTGCTTAACCATAACTGAACACCAATATGTACACCTGTGTACTACCTATATAATAATTATTTGTCATAAGTCAATAAAATTTTTATGGTAGTTACTTCGCAAACCGCAAACTGATTGGACATTTAGTACAGTCAAGTTGGGTAACTTTGAATAATCTGCTCGAAGATTTATATTTTTTTCAAACACTCCTATGTTGCATAGTTACTTGAATATTTATATGAAACGACATTTTTAGATGTTTGAAATCTTAAATGTACCATAAAATTGGCCGCTGTTAACAAGTTTTTAAAACTTTAGCGCCTTTTTCTGTTAGCGCCATCTACATGTGTTTCATTCTAATTAACCGTGTCAATGTTACCCAAATAAAATAATTAGTGAATTATAGAGGATTTTCGACGTCAAGTATAATACAGTTCAAAGTCATCCGGAGGTCCTTGTAACTTTGAATGGCCACTAAAACATTAATGTCAAGTGTTATCCTATATTAAATTATCACGTTATTAAAATTTTGGTACGAAAAAACACTTGACACACTGTATAAAATAGCGTAATCACTAAATAGGTACATACAATTTTCAGTATCCTTAAAAATCGGAGAAAAGTGTTCAAAGTTACCCAACTTGACTGTATTATTTGTATTTTTGTATTGATATTCTTCGCCAGTTTCCGACATACAAAACGTGAACATTGACACATACCATGCGAGGCTTGTTGGCCTATATGTCTCTCAGAGCGATGAGAGCTGTGCCCGTGACTGTGGCTGTCCCGGCGGCTGTGGCTGTGGCTGTGGCTGTGACTGTGGCTGTGGCTGCTCTTGCTCTTGAAGATGGAGCTGCCGGACGACACCGGCGCGGTGATCGCCGACGTCATCGTCGACGACGACGACGTCGACGACGCTACCGTCGTCACCACCTGTCGCGATCGAATCATGTAACACTCGCCAAACAGTTCAGTGCACGATGGTAACATTGCCACACCATAGATTAAGTAACCAATTGCCGGTATACACTCAGTCCAATATGAAAAATAATTACGACTAAAGTGAAAAAAAAAAAAAATTACACCCGTTAGTAAAAATCGATCTGTTCGGTTTTTGCCTACCAAAGGTCAAAATTTGACAATGTCTAGTATGAAGAAATGTTGATTTTAGGTAAGCAATATATTGGAGAGTTTCATTATTAATAGCATTCGTTAAAGATTAAAGCTTATAAATATTAAAGATTTTAAATTAATTGAAACATACCGCGTACCAAAATCGTCTTCATATATTTTTTTCAGAAACCCTTTTCATTTGATAACCATAACTATCATAGAGCTGCATAAAAATAATTAGTCTGCCTTCACGGGGCGTCCGCCATATTGGATTTAAAAATGACGTCACTAAATTTCAGCTCAATCGTTTGAAGGTACCTTATTTAAAAGTCACTCGCAATGTTTGCTCGTCACATACGTATGACGTTTATATTATGCACTAAACGTGAATAATAAAAGCTTGTAAAAAAATCATTGCAGTTCTATAATACTTAAAGGTGGCTTCCGACGATCCATAAATCCACGGACGAGGATTCATAACCCCGAACCCAACCAAGTGTCTTCCCACGGTCCGTGGCTATGAATCCTCGTCAGCCGCCCGTGGATTTACGGATCGATGGAAGCCACCGTAAGATGTGTTGCCTGAGTCGATACAAAATTGTGTAAACTACTCAATCCGGTATTCCATCAGTGTCATTTGATTACTTTCTCTATGTGTATTTCTAACAGATATCGATAAATACTTCCACAAATATCTTATTCGATTCTAATTCAGAGACGCGTAAGCACAATCATGCGCCGGAGTGACGTACACATGTATTTAAAATAAACAAAAGATATGCAATTGCGGGTATGATACAAGAATAAAAATGTAAGGAGTAAATTATAATAAACACAATTTAAGCTGCATTTATATCTTTAGACATATAAAGGTATAATTGGGAAGTAGGTGACCGCAACCGACGATATTGTTTGTCGCGGTCGTCGGCCGCGGTCGCCTACATCCGAATTATACCTTAACGTTGGCGAACCATAAACAAGCATTTCTACCGCGATATTTACGTCAAGCATTGACATGTAACGAGCCACTTCCAGTGAAATAGCATCGCTGGACTAGTGCTGTTGGGACCCCATTAATTGCGATCGGCCCGAAGCAGATTACGGAACCCCAAAGGTTTTCGGAACTGTTGTAAATCAGGGTTCGGTGCGCGAAATTGGGGTTTATAGTGTGGAAATAGGGAGCATGTTTCCGTGGCACCGTTTCCACAATTGAAACTGCGGTGTAAGAAAAGCATCATTATTTCAGGACAACATGTGCTAATTTCGCACCATTATTTACTATGAAGCAGTGATAGGCCAGTGGTTGAAACGCGGCCTCTCGATCGAGTGGTCGGAGGTTCGAATCTCAGATACACACTGATTTTTCAAGATATGTGTGTATTAGAAAATAATTATCACTTGCTTTAACGGCAAAGGAAAACATCGTGAGGAAACCTGCGTACCTGAGATATCTTTAAAAAATGTTCTCAAAGGTATGCGAAGTAATTGGTAATTGGTAGCAATTCGCACTTGCCCATTTAATTAAATTTAAATATTATCTAAGAAATGAAAAGGAAATAGCTGTTTTACAAACCTTTTAATGAAACTTATTAACAATAACTTAAGCAGCTACGCTCTTCACTCACAATCTGCTGGGTTACATCAAATATTTGGTGAATATTTACAAATGACGTTAACGACACCAAAATGAATAATAGTACAGTCCGAAATAAACTATGCTGAGTATCCTAGAACATTCATCATCTTGCTATCAAAGAGGCTGTACAACTCATTATCACTCGGAGGCACTGGCACTACGGTAGGTTCATTTCTGTTATCATCATCATTATCATCTTGAGATTTGCGTCCGTCATTGTTTCCATTTCCGTCTTCACCATTTTCGCCATTACCGCCCCCTTCTTCAGGTGGCTTTTCGCCATTATCAGGTGTACTTTTTTCATCATTTTCTGTAGTGCTCGATTCTGTTGTTGTTGCGTCGTCTGTTGTCTGTTCCGTCACGTCAGTAACCACAGTTTCAGTCTGTGGGGGTTCAGTTGTCGTTAAACTTGCCTTTAATTCTTCTAGCTCGGCGCTAAGTCTATTTCTTTGTCCGGCTATGGCCAATGTCGACACAAAGAGACAGAAAGAAAGTAAACTCAACAACACTATTATCTTGTTATTCATCATCCATGCCACAGTTCTTTCAAAATAATATCTGAATCGACTCATTTTCAAAATTTATCTTGAAACCAAAAGTACGAGTAAAATCTCTGTAAGTATTCTAACGAATGCATTATATCGACGTTTCAATTGTTATCAATACGGGCACATATTGATATCGCAGATAATAGATTATTTAGTAATATCGTTCGCTCGATAGTGGAACAAAACGCGTAGACTTATGGTCTAATTTTGACTAATAGTACAGTCAATAACAGGATAAGTCGATAAAGTCGGTGTGATGATAACTCATATTTATGGAGATTAAAATTCGTAAATAGATATATCTAATTAAAGTTTGTAACCAACCCTGCATTTTACATTATTTATGATAACTAATCATCATCATCATCATCAACCCACTACTGTCCCCCTGCTGAGCACGGGTCTCCTCTCAGAATGAGACAGATTAGGCCATAGCCGACCTCGCTGGTAAAGTGCGAAATGGTAGACTTCACACACCTTTGAGAACTTTTTTTTTAAAGAACTTTCGGGCGTGTAGGTTTCCTCACGATGTTTTCCTTCATCGTTAAAGCAAGTGACAATTAATTTCTAATACGCTCATAACTTAGAAAAGTCAGAGGTGTGTGCCTGGGATTTGAACCTCGGACCTCCCGTTTGAGAGGCCGAGTTTCCCAACCACTAGGCTATCACTGCTTGGCCATGTTATGTTGACTTTCAAATATTGTTCCGGAAGATCCCATTCAACTCATAATTAAATAAATAAACATCCCTACACCTACAGCAGGGTTCCTGATACCACGAACTCACAGATGTAGTTTAAGTATCTAAAGTCATCAAATTATGGGTAGGTAATTGCCTACTCATGAATGGAAATATGGAAGCACTTAAAAAAAGTTGTGAGAACAATACAATCTTGAACCCTGAGTACAAGAGAATTCTTACGAGTAAATAGGCAAGTTTTGATCAAAAACCCGATAGTTTGCGACGACGATCACGCGATCACACAAGCTAACCTCTCCAGAACCTGCGGTTACGCTTGTTTAATAAATCCAGGTAAAGTTTAAACTAACCCAGGCTGCTGAGAATGTGGTAATTAATGTAACAGGCCGCTCGACTAATTACGAATGGAGGTCAAAAGCAAGGTTGCCTGAAGGCCGACATGAGCATCGTTTGCTAGTTAGATCACAAAGACGGTATAATGTCCTACTAATAGAAAACAATTAGAATAGATCAACTGTTCAACCATTATGCTGAAGGTTTTTTCGTAAATTTGTTTTGCGATAGTACTTTTTCAAATTCTTCTATTGTTTTTAAATTAGTATCAAAAAGGAGCATTATTGTGTGGAAAGCGTCAAAATAACTATCATCATCTGAACAATATAACTTGTAATGTATTTGTAAATAGACAAAGACGAAGAGTTCACTGCCTTTTACAGTTTTGTTTGTCAATTGATATTACTTTTAATTTTTGGTAACTACTAGCGCATTTTGATGTTATGAATAAAATAATAGAAATGTATGATTATGGTCGACTTTCACCATTAGACAAGTCCTAATAAAAACATGTATCTGCTACGAAGCCGTTGAACAAATCTGGAAAATGGCAAAAACGCTGAATAGACTTAGATAATGGTGCATTCGCTATTGGATGCATTGCAACGTGCTACTCACTACTACGATTTCAATTTACGGCGTATAAATGAATTAAAGTTCTCCAATGTAGCCTTTATAAGCATAGAGTTCGATCATGTAACAACGTGGCTCGTATAAAATACTTACGCAATGCACCGTTGTTTTGTTTTATTATGTACGATTGCTTGTAGCTTTGATATTTTGTCTATCATCTCATTCTGAAAGACTTTCAGAAATACCATCCATTTGCTGATGAGTAATTCTTCTTGCTCGTCAGAAAATAGAAAGCATAGGCTGATATTTACATTTATGCTTTATTAAACCTATACCCGACGACGACGACCGACGACCCGTGTGGCGGAGCGGTCATCATACCGGTCTGACGCGCAAAGGGTTCCGGGTTCGATCCCCGGCCAGTCAGACATCTAAATGATGAATTTAGATTTCTGTTCTGGGT
>DWNM01000202.1:0-12784 GCA_018250375.1 Narcosius parisi helen
AACAGCAGCGCTTAACACTGCTATCATAAGGAAGAAATAGGCGTGGCGGTGGTGCCTCCGGAGTCGAACCACAAAGGGTTCTACCACCTTCATATTCTTTTTGAACATCAATAAAATCCACTACCAATCCCAAACACTATATTGGACGGTCATGCAAAGACAAAGGCTCGAGCCACAGAGTTTAGATCGCTTGGAGGTATATGGATTTCGTTGTTTATATACCGTTCCTTGTGTGTGTCTACTCAACTTAAGCCAGGCAATTCTAGTGTGGGAAGAAGGAAAGCGTGTGTATCTGTGTATAGATATATAAATTTTTAATCGGCGTTGCGCGTTGATTTATTTTCAAAATTCACGACTAATTGCGACAAGGGGCCTTGGTTCACCCAAGGCACCTTGTCGCAAGCCAGTTCATGAGTCAGCTGACGTATGTACGGAAAGCGACAGAACTTAAACCTGCAAGATACTTCACCGGCAACCAGAGATGTGACATTTTCCAAATAAAGTATTTGAAATGCAACATACCTATTTCTATTTGGTATTTTAAATACTTTATGAGAAAAGCGTTTTGTATTTCATTTGAAATACTTTTCTGGGCGTATTATATATTTACAAAATGCAAAATACATTTTTGGTGGATCTTGTAAAAATCTTATGCTTACAACGACAAGAAAATCTGTCACTGTGGAGATCTAAGGCGCCGTGCCACATGGAGTTGAAACCTGGTCATAAATAGGCCATAAAAGGTCATAAAAGAAAAAATCATTTTTTCACGAAGCGGGACCCCTTTTAAGCCTAGCTACAAACAATGGCGTTTGAATTACGTTGATCAGTCGCGGCATCGCGAATTAATCGCTGAACATACGTAAAATAATTAAAAACAATAAAAGTATTTTATTTTGAAAAAATATTTTGAAGATACGTATTTCGCATTTTGTATTTGAAATACAAAACGAAAAACCATTTTGTATGTTGCATTTGAAACAGCAAATTTGAAAAGTATTTGCATTTCGTATTTAAATACATTTTACGAACCATTTTGCATATCTCTACCGGCAGCGGACTAATACGTAGCATAGACGAAAAGATCAGTAATAAAATAATAGAAGTACATTTTAACAGTGTAAACTGTAAGCACGGCACAAGCACGGTGCATGTCCGCTGCGACTGCGACTGCGCGACTGCGTCGTTGCGACGGCGACGTGCGGCGGCGGCGCGAGGCCGCGCGGCCGCGACCTTGCGCGGGGTCGGCGACCGGCCGCGGCGCGCTTCCGACTTGCTATCGTTGTAAATTTTCACTAGGTTCGGGACGCGGTGCGTGGACGTAACGTATCTTCTCGATATCGTTAGTGAAGCGCATTTATGTATTGTCGTGCACTAACTATGCTCACGACGTGATCCTCGAGTGTGCCGAATGCGATTGTGGTGTCCGAGTAGGGTACGATAAACGATTGTTACGTCATGGTCATGCTTAAATAATTGTAATTTTCGATGATTCGAATATTATTCGAATGTTGTATTAAGTGAGGGTTACGGCCACGGTTCGGCGCGTCTCTCTTTTTACTCGTCGGTCTGTTTAGGAATATAACACTTAGATACGAATAGGAATGCGTTCGAGATAAGCTCGAACTCAGAGGAGGCTGCGTGCTCTCGTAAAAAGTAATGGAGCATCGGGGAGGCGTCGCGCGGCGGCTGTGACGGCGGTGGCGGCTGCGACGGCGGGGTCGCGCGAGTCAACGCTCCCTTGACCGACATCCCGTGTATTTTGGTGCGCATGGTTGCGGCGACGATGGACTGAGCGTTTTACTGTAGGTGTTGGCATGTCGGGCAAGAACAGACCTCATACTTTGTTTATTGTGTGTTTACGACACGTTGGCTCTCCTCGTCACCACAGTAAATGGCATTCTATAAATCGGCGCTCTTAATTGTAGGTATGCTTAATCGTTTTCCATAATTGTGGATTGAATGCAAGCGCTACAAACCTCTAACTACTTTGTTTCATATACAGCATCAGTAAATATAGCCTAGTGGTTTAAACTCGGCCTCTCGATCGGAGGTCCGAGGTTCGAATCTCGGACGCACCTCTGATTTTTCAAAGTTTATATTAACACTTAATGAATTACTACTTACTCTAACAGTAAAGCAAAACCTCGTGAGGAAACCGACACATCTGAAAGTACTTAAAGAGTTCCTTTCGCCGCTTTTTCTCCATAGCGAAACACCTTCCGAAGCGGTAGTAGTTGTTGACATTCAAAAAGAATTCTATGTGAATAAACTTGCAATGAAATGATTTTTGATTTTCATTGATTCTCAAAGGTGTGTGAAGTGTACCAAATCGCATTTTGTCAGCGCCGTGGACTAAGACTTAAAACCATCTCATTCCTAGAGGAGACTCGTGCCCAGCGAGGGAACAGTAATGTGTCCACGAGTTGGCGACATATACAGTATCATATTAGCATCAGTAATTACGATATCATAGACATTTTTGTATTATACTTTAGGTAATACGAAACATTTTGTTGCTTGTAGACATAACTATAATTTTATGCGACTGTTGCCCCAATTAAATATTGCTTTGCTGTTCTTGGAAGTGTAATTAGTGCAGACAGATAGCGTTGAGCAATCTCTATCACTGCTAGCTATGAATAGTTTATGTGGTCGATGATGTGCTTCTTTAATTCGAGCATGATTTTAAAGGAGAAGGAGGTGTTCCCCGAGGTTCACGTTATTGACGATAGGCGAGTGTACCACGTAACGAAGCCACAGCTGCCCATCAGGATGTAGGAGCTATTCGACATTTACGATATCTAGCTACCGTAATGCCGTATCCAGTTATCTATAGGTAGTCATACACAATTATGACATCTGTCGTTTCCAAAATAAATAAGTAGCAATAGCATTTCGGTAATTGCATTTACCAATTCGTCTATGAAATTACAAATGAATACTTCAAACTGAAGCAACTAAAGAGCTATCGTCTGTCGGGTGACGGGTTATTGCTTTGTACAAATTGCATTAAGGGCCCGTACAGGGTGCGGGCGGCGGCGAGGACGAGGCCGACGAGGACGCGCGACGTTGCGAAGAGGTTCGCGGAGCGCCTCGGGCGGCCGCGTGTGTGCTACGTGTACGGATGCATACGCCCGCACACGCGAGCGCCGGACGATTGGCAATAATTGCAATTCGCGTCTCGCTGCGCAGAACTTGTGCCACTTGCGCCACTTAAAGTGCAACTGTCAATACGAACCCTCTCATTTGTATTTGACGATTCATTTGCTTTTATCTATATTAGTTTTACCCTGTTTTAGTAAAGGAATAAAGCGATTTAATTTATAAGTAGAAAACTTTCCGTTTGTCGTGTCTATTGACATTTTCTGGCACAATCGGAGTGTCAGACGTTACGGTTTATGCGTTGCTTACGCAAAAAAGAAAGCGTCGTAGTTCGCATCCTTATTTGGGTCTGCAGTTACGAGTGCCCACCGATTAGTCCCGATACTTCCAGTATCGGCGAGGGCCACGAGCCGAACTGGGAACGCGCGGTTTACGTTCCTTATGTAGGCCGGTGACTTACCGTTATACGATCCCGGTACGAATCTGAACTATCACGTTCGCGTAGTGACACATAAATAAATATATACCTATTCCTAAGTAAATTCAAGTTCGTAAGGTCGTATCGACCGAGATCCGAGCGTGAGAAGTTACGGTCGGTACGAATCGAACGGTCGAAACTGAACGTCACGCGACGGTCGGCGGTGCGGTGGAAAGCGGCGAGCGGGCGGGCGGCGGCGGGGCGCGGGCGAGGTCGCTTTCTCCGCACCGGCGGCCGCGGGAGGCTGGGGAGAGTGCGCCCGCGTCGCTGTACCGCGTCGACTGCATAATTCGGAGACGTTTCGTTATCGTCCGTTTGTACTCGTACATTCAGCGAGGCTTCGCAGTCGAGTGAATCCGAATAAACAGCCGAGGTTCCGAAGCAGGTGTTCCATTGCACGTAATGCATCTCGTTCGTTTAGCGGCCGGCGGGCGCAGGTTCCGACGAGGTCGCGGCACACGGCCGCGCGCACGCACACACGTGCAGCTCCGGAATGCCCCGAATGCCGACGCCAGCGCCCGAAGGCAGTGCGGCGTTGCAAATATCCAGTCGTTCGTTTCAAGTACGTCGAGTGCGAGGTACCTACGTACCTTGAGACAGTAAAACGGACGACTCTCACGATGAACTGCGATCGCGCTTTATCTGATTCTCGTACATTAAAAATAGTCCATTTACTCATTAATCTCATTTCGATTTCAAACGAAATTACCCGTCTTCAGAATTAGGTACCTACTACACGGGTAGACGTCGACATTATTTAAATACATTTAAGGTAAAGGTCACATACTATATGTGTGCGTTATATGTATAACGACAGGACTGTGTTTAAATCGCAGATGATAGCCGATGTCTTGATAATCGGTGATCCATATTAGAACGCCCGATGGCCGCCGGCTGCCGTGCGGGTCGCCGATGAGTATGGAGTCTGCTACGTATTTCCAAAACACGCTCGTACAACGCGAGTGCGATCTGATGACACTAATAACAAGTTGCGAAACCGATGTACTCACGTTCCATTCTATTTTGCTTTGTATGCGGTATGCGACATGCGCGGCGAGCGTAACTAATGTCCTACACACCCGAAGAACCCTACACTAGTGAAATCTCTGGACAAAAATCAAAGCACAATTTTTGTAGGAATCTAATCTTGTGAAATTGACGCACTCTATGAAGCGTATTGTTTTATCGGCGATCACTGGTTATGAGGTCGACTGCTGCTTCGTTTACTTACTACATAAAATGCCTGTTTACGCATTCAATTGGTTAAATGGTCCGTGTCATGTCATGGGAATATTATTACATTTCTCGCATGCCACCCGGTATACGTTACGATTACGAGTTCAGATTAGGAAGCAGTCGAAACAATACTTATGCATGTACCTACAAAGCAGTACCTACCTAACTGGTAATATTTTGCTAATACTTAAATTCAAATCCAACTGAATAGAAGGAGGTAGTGGGTATTCCTTCTGAGGTAGATGATTATTTAGTTAAACAAAAGGGCCAAAATAATCTTGCGCTCGACACGTAAGCAGCTTCGAGCAAAACTTCCCCGGGCCATTTGAGTGCTTTTGTCAGGATATTAAGTATTAATATATTATATTCGATAACAACACGAGTTATTGTTTGTAGTGTCAAGACAAAGAGAATGCGGTAATCGTCGTCACCGTATTGTGCCGGAGCGCACCCGCTCCTCCGCCATTGTGGCGACCGCTTCGGTGCCTACCTTATTATTCATACTGTCATTGTTCGGTGGCATCGCCGTCCGAGTCCGCAAGGACAATAAACAAATTAGAACTAGTACTTGACCCGTCACCATCGCCACACCCATTTCTGCCTAATAACGGTAGTGTCGAGCGCTGCTGTATTCCGGTTTGAAGGGTGTAGTGAAGAAGACGTACATAACCGAGGCGTTCCATCTCAGTCCTTAGGGGTAGCGACACATCTATGGCCAACCTCAGGTAGGACTCAAATCGTAACTGGGGTCGATTACAGAATGAAGTCAATGGGCGGCAGTTGCTTCTTACCATCGCGTGGACCACATGCTCGTTTGCTAATTCAATGTTTATAAAAAAACTGCACGCCGTGTCAGTGCGAGCCGCCGCTGACCGACACATCGAAATCGCGAGTTCCGCCTCGTTGTGATCAGCGTCTGATGAACATTAAATAATGACTAATGAATTTCTTGGGAAATTATTGTCATAAAATAAAAACCTTTTCTAAATATTTCGCAACTGACACGCAATCTGGGTAGATTAGCAAATATTGTAGTTAATTTAATGAATAGGGAATTTGGCTCCCTATCCTAATGTATGGTAAGAAGTAAAATAGTCAAGACAAGTTTCAAGACAAAAATGAATGCTATAAATAAACTTGGTGCTCTCATGCAAACAGCATACGACTCATTGAGACGGCTGACTATGACACGACGAACAATGTACAGCGCACTGACTTCAGGTATTCGGTAATGGACCAACTAAAACGATCTTACTGAACATCCGAAGTCGTTCAAAGTTAAGTTAAGTAAAGTTAAGTAGTTTTTAAGCTCTATGTATTTAATATCTTTTTGAGCATCAGAATATAACAGCATAATGAGTTAATTAACTTTTATTATAATATGGAGGTAGCAAACGAACATGCAGTGCACCTGGCGGTAGGTTTCCGCCGCCGCCCGTACACATCTACATCGCTTCCGCCGAGGTCTAAGTCCGTCTAAGTTTGAGCGCCTCGGATAAATAAGTGGGCCTCCCTTACAACACAAGTAGGTACAATGTAGGTTAAATAAAAAGAAATTCCGGTGCGGTATCAAATTGTTGCACATGCACACTAAACGTGAACGTGGACAGGGAGGAGAGAAATTACTTTTGAGGATAATTTCGACGGCCCCGAGAACAAAAGCTTATAGAAAAATAAGACAAAATCTATTCTATTATTATTTGTATTGTACATAGGCTACATGGCACTATATTTTTTTTATTTATTAATCTTTTACTTTTTGTAATACTCAATTGAACATTATCTTATCTGAAACTTACTACAAAGACCAAACATGCTGTAAATTGGTAATTTTCCATATAAGATTTTGTTCTAGGGACCCATCGAGAAATTTCTGACAAATGCAGGTTCATTTTTTTTATGATGGGTTTTCATTTGTGGCCAAGAAGTTATTTATACAAAAAGTTATAGCAAAGATTTTAAAATTAATTTACTAGTGTGAACAAAAATAGACAGCATTTAGTAGGATCTATCTATATAATAAACGACGATTTTGAATCAATAAATGCAGCAAGCGAGCATGCCAGGCCACCTGATAGTAAGTGGCCACTGCTGCTCAAGGACTCCTGTAATCAACGCTAGATAGAATTGGGTTAATACCTGAAGTCAAATTAAGTGAGCAAGCGAGCATGCCAGTCCAGGTGGACTATTTACTATTAGGTAATAATAAGTAGCCACTGCTGTTCAAGGAAATTTGATTGCAACCTCAGATAAGATTTAAAGTCCTACCTGAAGTCTACCATAAATGCATCCTTCAATGTTTAAACACATTCCCTGATGACTAAAGTTTTTAACAAACTTCCAAAAAAGAGGAGGTTCTGTATTCATCCATATGTATTTTTTTAACATCTGTATACATACATATTTTTTTTAACAACATTCTATATAATTTTGCTTGTGGGTCGCGGAACATACAAGAGTGAACAACGAAGAACACACGCCTGTATGAACACAAGCTTTACATCTCTCATGACTTAATAATATATGTGATGAATAGTAGAAATCTTTTATTTGGAAAGTTAGTTAAAATTTTGTGGATACTGACTTACAAATGGGGGGACTAAATCTTAGTTCTAAGGAGTTGCTATACATATATAATAAACTTCAGATAGAACCACTATTCTACGTGGAGTTAGTTACAGATATCAATCAAGCCCTACTAATATTATAAATGCGTAAGTAACTCTCGTCTGTCTGTTACGCTTTCACGCTTAAACCACTGAACCGATTTGGATGAAATTTTGTACATAGATAGTTTGAGACCCAGGAAAGGACATAGGATAGTTTTTATCCCGGAAATGAAACGGGAACGGGAGCTACGCGGGTAAAACCTAGAGACGGTCTATCTTTTAGGTTAGGTGTAAGTTTTGTTATTTTAATACTGTTTTGATCTTTCATTGACCTTTGAACGTGAGCGAAGCCACGAGTTTTGTAAAAAAATTTTAATCACATCTCCATAAACATACAAATAATTGTCTCATTTTATATTGGTTGGTTGTAAACCGGAAGGTCCAATTGCTACGTATACACATATCATACAGTCTAATATTTACTATAACACTATTGATAGATAAAAAAAACAGTATTTAGAGATATTTGCAGCAATACTCCAGCCAGTTTCCATTACTGATGTGCAAGCCTTGGACGTTTGAATTGCAGGCATGTCCGATTTTTCAGTTATTTTAACTACAAAGCAAAATTTTTTAAAGAATCCTATACAGGTGTACAAGATAGGAGATTTCTCAGGTAAGGATTCTCCTTATAAATCAAGAAATATGCATGTATTTGCAGCTCATGTATATTAATACGCATTGTCATGAGTTATCCATGACTATGAGAAATAGTAATTTCTGAGTCAGACAGTTTATTGTACAAGCATTGACTTAAGATTTAATGAGAATAGCTGTTAGCATGTCACCTTGGACAGTGATAGTGTAATGACCATGTGCATGTGCCTTGCATGCTTTCATGTCAAATCCTAAGTTATTTATTACTACTAATTACACACAAATGTTACAAAAAAAATGCAATTAATATTCTTACTTAAAATTTCTAGAAGTTTAACTATCCAAGAAAAGACATAGTAATTGATCACTTTTAACAGACCTCGTAAAAAGAAGAATCTATTAACATTCTTTTTTTTAAATGGTTTATTACAATTACAATCTTAAGTCCTTTATATACATATAAGTATTGCCATTTTCTTAAGGAATTAATATTTTTTATAATAAAAGAAAACAATTATATTACTTCTGCAAGGCAACGATTTGGCTCATTTATTATATCTAAGATTTACCTTGTATTATAATTTTATTATAAGTAATATGCTATAGTAGCATATAATTTTATCAGGTTCTAGTAAAGAAAATAAAAACATGTAAAATTATATTAAAATTTTGTACAATTTCGTGAAATAAGTAAGGGCTATTAGAAACTGCAATCGATGATCTTTACTGTACAGAGACCGTTAAGTTTGAGGTTACCGAACGCAGCCATGTGGATCAGCGAGTGCGACGCATAAATAAACCATATCCCATCGACGTGATAACACGTTGGGGCACGTGGTTTATTTCAGCGTTCATATAAACAACCGCTACATAAGATCCAGTTAAACTGCCGAAGACAAAGACTTACCTCATCGTAAGATGTTGTGCCAATTCGCCACCGCCGATAACTTCTTCCTCTTCCCCAGATTCCACTTCCGACGTAGCGTCCCCGGCACGCTCGACAGAACCCATTTGAACTACAACAAAGAGAACCGATTACTTGACGGACTTCGCGCCACGTTGGTTGACTACCGGCTTCTAAATAATACCTGACAGATGCTGCTATTCGAACACAACGTCAAGAAAAACACTTTTACACCCGGAACCGGTTCCAAATAGGGACGATTGCACTTACTTTACTACTTTTTTTCCTAAAACATAATGCGCAGTACGTTCAAGACCTTTTCGGTTGCCGACCACATGGTCACTTATTACAGCGGCGAAATTACGCATTATAAATAGATTTAAACTATCATAACGACTTTTAAACGATCTAAATAAGCTATGAAACACGCTGCATAACAACGTATAACTCTATTTTATGAAATATTAAATTTTAGACATACCTTTCTGCCGACAAGAATTGTAAGAAAAGAAAGATGGCGGCGAATTACTGTGTCGGCGAGCGAATGAAAATGATTTTCTGGGCGCGACGATTTGCGAACTGGCAGCTCTTCCGGGATGTTTATATTGCCACAAGGAAAAAAGGGAATAGCAAAAATTTATTCATTTATTCAAGTTCAATTTTATTATTATTAAGAATTAGGAATTTGAATTAAAAGTAATTTTCTAACATTATTTTAAAGTCTACTTCTTTACATTTACAGTTTATTGTACAAAGTAGCACATTAGTCCAGCTCAATTTAATTTAGAACCTAAAACTACGTACACACGAGATATAAGTACAAAATACGAGAACATTTATTTTTTGTAAAAAGACAAAGTAAACTAGCATGCGGAGTGCATGCACCTGATGATAAATGGCTGCCTATGGACATTTTTAAGTAACCCCAGATATGATCTCAGTTTTGAGACCTGAGGTTGGCGATAGATTCGTTGCTACCTCTGAAGACTAAGTTAAAACGCCTCAGATAAGTCTTTTTTAAACTGGAACATAGCAGCGCCTGACACTGCTGTTTATAGGCAGCAACAGCTGTGGCTGCTTCGGAAATCGATCCTTAACTTAAGGATTCTACCATCTTTAACTTGTATTCAATATCAGTAATATTACTTTCAGTATTACAATAACATTTTAGCGAATATAAATGTTACTCTTGATGTAATTGTTTTTAAAATAAAAGCATGGTTTTGAGACATATAAAAAGGATAGCGTACTTGGGCGTATTTTTGCTATGTTACAAGCATTTCGTCTGGAAATAAAACATTCGTGCAACCGGTTTTCAGTTATACGTCGAAAAATAGGTTTATTTATATATTTAATCAAACGGACTTGCAACTTTGCGACCTGCCTCATTAGGTGCCAATATAGATCACCTCATTTTTACCTCATATTTTAAAATTGTGTGTAATTACTGCAACATTTCTAATTAAAAATAAAAATATGAAGTAATTTAGCAGCTGTTTGTGAAACTATTTAGAGAGTTAAATGTTGTATTATTATAATACATTTTTTGTAGTTATAAAATTTATAGTTTTAACCTAAAACGTAATTATTTATTGTGGATTTACAATTTTGTAATATAAAATATTAAAGATATTAATAACTATTAATTATAAATAACATATTCAATATATTTTTTGTCTAAAATAAAATCTTAAACTGATTGCATCGCGAATGTAACATGTCAAAATAATTGTCAGTTTAACGTTTGTCATTGTCAATGTCAGAAAGTAGCGTACGAAGCGAGCTACAGCGAAGTGTCGTGTATTTAATTTAAAAGTTAATATTTTATTATAAACGTGTATTTATGAGATGCAATGAACAATTTGTACTGTAGGACAACGTTGGACATATGATAATGCCGCCGACGGTTCAAAACAACGAGGCGGACCGCGAGAAGCGTCCGCAAAGAACTGGAGAGAGGAGGTTAGTTTGTTTATGGCATACGTTATATTGCAACAACATTACATTACCACAATATTATTGATTCACGTGTTTAAATATTACAGATCGGAGTTGGTGACCCGCGTAAAATACTGCAACACACTGCCCGACATACCGTTCGATTTAAAATTTATTACGTATCCCTTTCCGTCGACGCGTTTCATTCAATATAACCCGACTTCGTTGGAAAAGAACTATCGTTACGAGGTGTTAACAGAGCATGACTTGGGTGTGCACATAGACTTGATAAACAGGGATATCTACCAAGGGGATGGTAACGCTCTACTAGATCCTGCAGATGAGAAGCTTCTAGAAGATGACGTCCTCACGCCTCAGGACTCGAAGCGGTCGCGCCATCACGCGAAGAACGTGTCGTGGTTGCGCCGCTCCGAGTACATATCCACTGAACAGACGAGATTCCAGCCCCAGACTATGGAGAAGGTAGGTTTCATTGATTATGAAAAATGTAGGTTACCTATATTTCTTTCACTCTCAGTTTAAACGCCGTGTAATCAATCTGTGTAGAACAAGGGTTTTCAAACTGTTTTTATCAAGAGACCCCTTTTCCAAAATGAACAGATACATCAGACCTATATAGCCAATTTACGTGAAAAATCCTATTAATTTAAAAATTTGTGTGTCTTGACACCATTGACACCATTTTGTCATCAAAATTAAACAAAATGAGTAGAAATAATAAATCAGCGAATATCATGGGTAATTAATAATTATTAATACAAATTATTTAAAAAATACTTAAATGCCTACTTAAATATTAGCCATTCTTAAAACAAGTTGGTATATGGTTGAAGGTGATAGAACCCTTTGTGACTCGACTCCAGAGGCACTACTGCCACAACTATTTCTGCCTAATAACAACAGTGTTAAGCACTGCTGTTTTTTGGTTTGAAGGGTGTGGTAAGGGAGACATACTTATCAGTGGCATTCTAACTTGGTCCTCAGGGGTCTTGAAATCTTATCTGTGGTTGATTACAAATGTCAAAACAAAATCTATGTCAAAATGAAAATCTAACTTTTATAAGATCACTTGTGTGTATGCCCGTCTGTTCTAAATAAACATCTGCTTTGCAGGTTGAAGCTAAAGTCGGCTACAATGTCAAGAAGATATTCAGTGAAGAGACCCTCTACATGGACCGAGAAAGCCAGATTAAGGCCATTGAAAAGACATTTGAGGATAACAAGAAACCTATTGAGAAACACTACAGCAAACCAGGAGTAACTCCAGTGGAAGTGATGTCCGTGTTCCCTGACTTTGACATGTGGAAGTACCCGTGTGCTCAGGTCATATTTGACACTGACCCTGCTCCGTCCGACAAGAATATCGCAGGACAAATTGAGGCGATGTCTCAAGCTATGATACGGTAAGTGGTAGTCATAAGTGGGTCTTAAAATTGCTATCGTGAACGGTTATTTACGTTATCGTAAACGGTTGTTTCATCTAGTGTCATAAAAGTGCTTGAGTCGACGCTTAAATGCTCTAGTCAACACTCGAGCAGTTTGCACACGCTCTAGTCGGCAATCGAGTCGGTTCATAACACTCAAGCAGTGGCTTGAGATTTTAAGGAAAAAAGCTCACCAGGAGCATCAGACTCGATGCTCGACTTCAGCTTGAGCGTGAGCGTCAAACATACAGGCATTGTAAACTGTGTTTATTTGTAACTTTTTGAAGTAACTAGATTCTATAGTACATATATACAATTTATAATTAAATTCCAATAAAAAAATATAAATATATATATATATATCATTACAAACTACCACGATCTCATTGCTACTATTGATATCAATAATGTT
>DWNM01000203.1:0-12775 GCA_018250375.1 Narcosius parisi helen
GGAAAAGTATCTCTCCCTTACCACACCCTTCAAGCCATAAACAACAGCGCTTAACACTGCTATCATAAGGAAGAAATCGGTGCGGCGGTGGTGCCTCCGGAGTCAAACCACAAAGCATTCTACCACCTTTGTTTTCAGGAGTTTCAACAACTAGACAATCACTGCTTGAGACATCAATGACCAATAAACTGCACACATCCTTGAAAAACCTATTCAAGGGTGGCTTTTGTTTTAGTCATGCAACATGTTTGGGCGGTGACCAAATTCAGAAGTTTTTAAATACGTGTTTCAGTTTCTTAGAAGCCTTTGTTGAAGATTTCAACATTTTTAACATTTTTCCTAACAACATTTTGTAAAGATGTGAAATACAAAGTTTAAGCATAATGTTTTGTACCTCTGCCCGCTAGCTATACATGGGAATGTTGAAATTGGTTACAGAAATAAGTTTACAAGCGTTTTACGGACATAATGTTTTTACTACAATATTACAGAATCAATAAAACAGTGTAAACCACAGGGTTACTTTTATAAAGTATAAATAGAACTAGGAAATGAGCTCACGTTATCTTAAGTATTCCTCAACTTCCTCAACTCAACAAATGCCTATAAAAGCGCACCTACCTTAACTCCTTCTAACCAGAATAAAGCATAAACACTGCTGTTATAAAAAAATGCTGTTACGGTGGTGCTGCTGCAGTCGGGACCTCAAGGAGTTCTATCTATGAGATTTGATGATAACTGATGATGAGTTCCGACTTGAAGACTATATTCAAACTGAAGCCTCTGAGACTGAAACTCATCTATGATTGACTTCAAATAGCACTTGTTCTACAGGAGGTTAGTTACAGATGTCTATTGGCAGTAATGCCAGTTTCTTGCTGATTTCATTCACATTTATTTCCACAGCATCGAGACACCCAAGAGACCCTAGCCGTCCTGGACCGTCTGGACCTTGATACGGAGAAGCCGTCTGATGAAGAGGTAGCTCGGAAGTTCGGCTTCGAAGAAGACTACTACAATGGCACCGTCTCCTGGTGGCAGCAGCTGAAACCACAGATGTGGTCACTATTCGACGAGCCTTACAGTTCTAATGCTGCTAAGGTAAAGATGTATTAATGGACTTTGGGGATGGTGGAAATTTGTGTAGTTCAACTCTAAAAGGATTACCATAATCATAGCCATACATAGCCTCGTTGAGTAGATCGTGACAAATCTACAAAGATAATCAGCGTCAGACGCCGAAAGTAGTAGGATAAATTAATAATACATTACTAAAATATATATTACCTGATAAATAACCAAAATCAAAATTGATATACTAACAATGGTCAAAATTGTTAAGTTGTAAGAAATAATTGGAAGATTACCATTAATCTTTTGTACAGACAATTGTGAATATGTAATTTTGGGCGAAGATGGAATTATCGATATTATGATTATTGCTGTCTTTCCCTTTCATTACCGTAATTATTGTTATCACTGGAAATTATGTCAGAGCGGCTTTTCTTATATCCGCTTTGTCACAAAATGAAATAAAAGAAAAATGTTACTGGGAAAATAATGATTGCTCTGGAACTTTTATTACTTGTTCATTACTTCGTACTGTATTTGTTAAATGATCTAATCGACTCTAATTAGCTTTAGCGAGCTCAGAGCAGTTAGCTGAGTCAATAAAGAATCACGATACGACGCTGAACTCAATAGAAATAAAAGAGATGGAACAAACACGAATGAAACTTTACCTAATATCGGTGAACGGTATTTTTATCTTTGATATCGAGAATGTGTTACACAATCCACTTACAATTTATTATGACGCGTAAGCTTCTAGTTCTGATCAATGTAGACGTTTATTTCAGTGGATGTAGGTGGAACATAAATAACATTTAGTAAATGATCTACAAATAGAAAATTAGCTTCAAATATAGCATTAATACTCATGGAATGACCGTTTGAGGGTTTTAGTCTAAAGTCTAAATGGCTCCTAATTTTGTAGGCTCATTCATTTTGTAGGAAAATACTTAGAATAAACAGTAATATTTGAAATGTTAACTACTATGTAATCCTTTGACTCTGTTGTGTTAATGGAACATCAATCCAGAGGGTTTCTTTAGTCCCCGGCTTTTAAATTCAAATTTGTGCTAATTGAATTGTTTTACGGTCTAAGGCTCCTGTTTTGACAGTATGATGGGGTTAAAAGGTTCTTGTTTTACGCTTAACAATAAAATTTGCGTACAAAGAGTGTTTTCTAGTACTTTTTTATGTCTTTACATCAACATTCTTAATTCAGCTGTGATTGTTTATCTTAAAAATGTTTTGGTAATATATCCTACTTTAATTTTCCTGAATAGCTGTTTCAATTTCGCATTTACTTGAATTAGGCAAATATATATTTCAAATTAATCAGTTTGATGAAAATAAAAAACAAGTTATTCTCCTTTTTTCAGATAATCGGGGTGATATCTGTGTTTTTTATATGCGTATCTATTATATCGTTTTGTCTGAAGACCCATCCAGATATGCGAGTGCCTGTTATACGAAACTATACAGTGACAACAGCAAATCAAACCCAGAGTTGGGCGTTGGACAAAGTGCAAACAAACGCCCACATAGCTTTTTTCTACATTGAGTGCGTTTGTAACGCGTGGTTCACTTTAGAGATCCTCGTGAGGTTCATATCTTCTCCAAACAAGTGTGAGTTCATCAAATCCTCGGTGAACATCATCGACTACATCGCCACTATGAGCTTCTACATCGATCTCATTCTCCAGAAATACGCTTCTCATGTCGAGAACGCGGACATTTTGGAGTTCTTCTCCATTATAAGAATAATGAGACTCTTCAAACTGACGAGACATTCCTCTGGTCTCAAGATTTTGATTCAGACCTTCCGAGCGTCTGCTAAGGAGCTGACGCTATTAGTATTTTTCTTAGTACTTGGTATAGTAATATTTGCAAGTCTGGTATATTACGCTGAGAGGATTCAAACGAATCCACACAATGACTTCAATAGCATACCCTTGGGGTTATGGTGGGCGCTGGTTACTATGACGACAGTGGGTTATGGAGATATGGCTCCAAAGACCTACGTCGGAATGTTCGTGGGTGCTCTCTGCGCTTTGGCTGGTGTGAGTATGATTGCTGTTTTTAAGCCTTAAGATTTTAATATTTTATATTTTAATAATTACATTACAATATAATTTGGTAGTATTCGGATACAAAATTAAATAGGAAACTAAATATTTCTAAAAATAGTATCGAAATAAGGAGACAATGGGTATAATATATTTAACAAAGAAATATTGTTAAATTTTCTTGATGCCTTTCATAGGGTTATCAAAGATGTAAGTCACTGACATGTAATTATTGATTTCTTTTCGCAAACAGGTACTCACGATAGCGCTACCGGTGCCCGTCATAGTGTCCAACTTTGCGATGTATTATTCACATACGCAAGCGAGGGCGAAACTGCCTAAGAAACGGCGAAGAGTCATCAATGTGGAACCGGCTAGGCCACCTCTTCGTAAGTTTAGCAAAATTTGTAAAATTACACATAATCAACATTAGAAAGTAACATCATGTAAGATTATTATGTGAAACAAGTATTTAAACTCGGATGATAATGATTTTTATTATACATTTTTATAACACAATAAACTTAAAAGTTGATATTTAAATATTTTTCTCATACACGTTTATTATAAGTAAGATATTATTTTAACCCTTCAACCATTATGCAAATATCAAAATGATTTTAGCTAATCTCGACAAATAAGCTTAAACGTTACTTAGACTGAATACCTTTTCTCTTTTTCTAAATGGATGGTCTCTACGTGAGATAAAATCTAAGCAATAAAGGTAAGCGCAATAAAATGAGAGAGATTGTGAGTTACCTAGTAGAATTTGAATAAGTGTACGTGGAAACATCGCTAATAGATTATATTACCATCAAAATTTAACAGAAAATCTTATCAACGTAGCCATATATTATAATGAAAACATAACATACGCTTTTACACATAGCAATGTAGTACTAAAGTATAAGGTCTCAGAATGGTCCCTTGTAACACTCCTTGTATGAGTTCATTAGCTACAATATTTTTTTTCATGTACTCGTAGATTGCTTAATATAATTCATTATAATATGTAGGATTTGGTAAGATCGTAATAAGCTTGAAAAGCTCATTTTTGAATAGTCAAGCCATCGCTCATATCCATATTCCAGGATTTTATTGTAAATTTATATTTATAAACAGGTGCACCAGGAGTACCCGGGGCTCCCGCGGGACCTTTAGCGCCAGGAATGGGACCCCAGGCAGTTAATCGTAGAATGAACGCAATAAAAACAAACCATCCTAAGGATATGATGGGACCTAACATGGGTAAGATAATAATTAAGACTTTTGCATTGACTCTAGGTTTTAGGTACAATAACTGTTTCATAAGAAAATATTAGAATAATAAATTACTGATTTCTTAAGAAATATTATCATTATCGTCTTGAAAGTCAGTATTATGTAACGTTTTCATTAAGAACGTGTTTAGTAAGAAGATCTGGATTTAGACGGCGATTGGATTCAAAATAAAATCTATCTAAACAAATTACATGTGTTAGTTAGTATCACTCGTAGCGGAGCACTTTAACTATACATTATAAATCACTAGTGTATAAAAACATTACATTAATATTGGCAATCTGTTTCATAACTTATAATAATAAGTAATATTACATATTGAAAACTTAATTACTTATATGTTCATTTAATCACTAATATTTTTGAAGAAACCTCCAAAAAGATTTGCATTAATAAAGACAGTTTAATACACAACTAATATTAACACTAAAAATGAAGGTAATATCATCGACATGTAATAAATTTGAGCTAACTCACTCTCTACATTTAATAGTGCTAATCGAGATGTATTATCTTAAATTGTTAGGAATACAACTAATAGAATTGTTAAAAGAATAGTCATAAAACAATTAAACAATAGTTGACAAGGTTTTGATGGTCCTAAATACTCTCGTTAAAATTAATAAAAAACTGTCGATGGTACATCTTCAGAAATAGATGCCAATAACAGTAACTGTATAATAATATTAGGTACTCGCCCTACTAACAGCTTATGCAATGTAATCCTCCACAGATGGTGATCGTAGCGAGCTTGAGGCTATGATCCAAACAACACCAAACAACTGCAAAAGAAAAAATTTAAACATGCTTTAAAAAGCGACACTTAAATGGCTGGCTCCAGGAACGGGCTTCTATGTCGCCTGCACAAACGGAATTAGCTTACAGGAATGCAACATAAATATTAATCACTCAGTCGAAATCATTTTTCACACAATTATGCATATTGGTGCGAGCCAGTGCGGAAGGCACAAGAGGCCTACTTAGTCCTGAGGAAGTGGCGATGAGTTCATAACCAACCGTTGATGAAGTCGCTTCATTAAAGATTGGTCATAAACATAGTTGCCACTAACAGTCAGTGACGTGCCCGTTTGCCATTTCATTCCAATCCAATAAGAAAATTGCACTAACGACATCTTCAAGCAGCACGTGGAGTCAACGTGTAGGTCCCATAGCCTCATCGATAATAGAGGAAGGTTCGAGAAAAGTTTCAATATTGTGTGGGGCCCTGTCATTAGTTAGTTGCTTGGCTGCTTGCTCCCCGTGGATGTTGTCGTAGATAACGTTATAATCGACATTTAAATTATTTATAAATTCGAATTTTTACTCCGTTCTATGGACTTTTTTCATTAGATTCTCATTAACAAACCGAGCATGAGAAAAGTCTTTAGAAAAACACTGCTACAATTCACTACCATCGCCAACTTCATTTTACAGATTATTTGTTTAATATGTCTATGTGTATTTTTCTTTAGCGCCTCCACATTTAATTTCCTGATTAGTACAATAAACTGATATTTCAAGCGTTTTCAGGTAATCACCATTACACAACAATTATAAATAACTCCACACCAGAAGCGGCAAAAATACAAAATTCTACACCGGTACACTTCCAATTTTGATAAGAATGCTCACTAATTAATTGTTTTGGTATAATACGTAACTGTGTTGCTGTAAAATTAACAGTGTTAATGCTTCATATAAAAATCCACTAGCTTATAGTGAGTACTCTTAGATTTTAACACACTAACATCTCTAACAGCAAAAATACTTACCATTTTTGTGTATTTTATGACTGCTTCTTCCAGAATAAAGTAAGCAATTAATTAAAATACTACTTTAGTTTATCTTAATTTTACTTACTGATGAAACTTAATTTTTATATGATTTATACTACACAAAACAAGTATCTAAAGTTAACTGTATTTAAAATTGTAATACTGTATTTACTTTTGTTTATGTAACTTCATTCATCTGACATTTTTGGGAATACAGTCATAAAACACTTGTTTTGTTATCTGTTGTTTATGCGATAACATTTATATTTGTCAAATCTTTAATATTACTTACACCGAAACATATTCAAAATTATCAGTATTTTTTGCTAAATGTTCGTCTTGTGGAAGTTTTGTTTCTGTACTGTTGTTGATGTTTTGAGTGTTTGGATAGCATTCTAGATAATATGTAAGTGTCGTGTACTAAAAGTTGTTTTATGTGTCGTATACGTCGAGTTTTACTTAATTGCGAGTTGTTACATCATTATTTTTAATTTTCATTCTACAAAAGCTAATTACACTCATTACATTATTTATACCGGGAATGCTAACTGCATGTATTTTATCTCAATTTCCTTATAAATATTTCTCAAAATATGGAACGCTCTGTGGGTTACAATTGGTAATATTAAACATGGAACACTGGCCATAAATAGAACAATCTACATACAATAACATGAAACATGCGCATACTGAAATCTGTCAAAAATTTATCTCAAAATTTTCCGTTTTCCAACGAGGTGTGATGCAAAACTTAACAGGGCGCTCTATTTAACCTGAAGCTTGATATCTAGCTATACTCATAACGTATTTTTCCCGACAGTCGCAACCTTAATGCCGGGGATGGATTTATCTGTTACCACGCGCCTCACTCCGAGCCCTCGCGACATGAGTCCCGCTCTAGCCATTGCCCTCCCTATGATGAAGTCCATGAACATTGTTCCAACCCAGTGCTTCGACAACATGGCGTATCACAGCGAGAAGTTCGAAGAAAAGACTGAGAGTAAAGAAGACAGTAAAAGCTCCAGCCGCCACGATTCCATTAAAAGTGATAATACGATAAAGGTTAACAATTATAAAAACGAAAGGTACATCGACAAGATAGAGGATAAAACAGACGCGAAAACACCTTTACTAAGGGATCATAAAATAGAATCACTTGACGAAACTAAACTTAGAGACAACAAGGTAGAGAAACGTAAATCATCTGCATCGACATAACAGCGACGGCACTTGTCATGTAAGTTATGGTTAAGGTATTTGTTCTACTGCCGACGAGAAACAAACTAGTTTATTAATACTAGAACCAAGACTTGTTAAACACACAGATTGGTAACAGTGTACAAAACTACTGTTACAAAATATTAATAAAAGTCATATTGTCTTTAAATCATTAAGTGGATTTTTGTTTTTATTGTGTATAGTAAGACACAATTTTGTTTGTTTTTCGATCACAGTGGGACAAATTGATAAAACGAATAAATATGATATTGCTAAAATTTTATCAACGAGACCAATAGAACTAAGAATGTTTTCCGTATTTACTATGGCGTGTTATTAATAATTTCTTTCACAACTTGACAACAATGGGGCGATATGAAAAGCGAAATTAGTAAGCAATATTACAAATGGCGAAATGAATGAACGAGCGTTGCGATGAGCCTGTTATTGTTGTTTTTTTTATTTCCAAATTTGACGTTTTAGCTTCGTCGATGATTGTGTTTTGTTCAACAATGTCATGCTTGGATATTTACAATTTTATCTCTAAGCTTTACTAGTTTGAATTTATTTAAAAAAAATTGCAACTCTTAAAAATTTGATTTCTCATACGCTATTGTGGCACCCTATCGGGCTCAGTCTTTTGGACCTCTTCCTATTACTACTGTCTATACTACCCGACCTTACTGGCTTTTTTGAGAGCAGACATATTAGTGCTAATCCATAAATACGATTTGATTATGTTACAATTCAATCAAATGCTAATAAAGTAACAAGTATTTCAGAATGTCCTTTGAATACTGCCAAGGCGTGTCTGTAACTTTAAAAATTTACCAGTTCAGTGATTTGGTCCAATTTTGATCACAAGTATAATTTTGTTCTCTCATTCACGATGTTTTCAAACGTAAACAGAAAATTAATCTCTTGCCTCATCAGCGATGTTCGAGTCGTCGCAAAGCTCTTTGAAATATTGAATATTAAGTACCTACTGGCAGTCCCTCTACAAAGAGAAAAATGTAAGCCTTCGCAAACAGTGTTGCGTATAAAATGATTGTTATTAACGAAATGAAGGATCTTGTTATATCAAACGATAAAGGCCGTGATAGGAATAAGATCTAAGCTACTGTTTTAAGCACTATTGATATATTTTATAACACTTACATGTGTCCGCTTACAGTAATTGCGAGTTGAGATTTGATTTTGATATGGATATATGAATATTGGTTTCATTTTTACATTTTTTACTAAGTTCTAAAACATTACTTCTTTGAATAACGATCTTACCTAAAACATATTAAGTAAGAAATCGTCTTATTTCAAAATTACTTTCTTAACTTTATTGATAAAGCCATCGAGCTGTTTTTGTATGTCGTCTCAAAATTTTTTATACATCTAATATTAGACTAAAATGTCTATTCTTTTGAGGTCATTAGTGTTGGTAAATGGGTAGTTACCTTTGAAAATAAGGTTATCATAATTAAATCTCAACTCAATACTTAACTGTATATTAGCAAATAGTTGTAATTTAGTGTAATTCATTGTACCATTGACATAATGTACACATTCGTGGATATCATAATCGTTATCTTGTATAGACGTAAATATTCACAGATCTTACTGCTTGTGTATTGTCATGTAGAATTTTTATATTTGGGATTATATTTTCTCCATATTCATAATAGTTGCTTTCGACTACAAATAAGTTACGAGCATTTTGTAATAGTGTACTATTCCGATATTTCTTTATTGTTAAATTTGTTGTTTCCATTAATTTCGTCCATTATGCTGTCGTTCAATTTCCAACTGTTTTAAGTTTCTACAATTACTTTAAAATCTTTTATTTCTCTAAATTCTAAGACATATCCTCACGATTTCCCTTCCATTTGACTTGGTAAAGTGATAATTGATATTTAATATGCACAGTCGTAACTTCCAACATCAGGGATCATTAGATATGAATTTAGAACTAATGGATTTAGTAATGTCACTGAATCATAGTGACATAATTTCGATCCGTCACACGAAGGCCGCTATCTATCATTTAAATCTATGAAAGTTAGAAGAACGGCAGAAGTAATTACAACCATTCTGACACAGATCCATTCAGCGAATGAACAGTTAGGGTTGAACCCCACTTATGCGCTTCGAACCCACTTACAATATTTAAACTTCAGTAGCAGTATTAACAAAATTTGCTTGTCGCCAGTCTAGATCTACCAATCTTCATTCACATAATCATCGTGGTGAATATTTGGTTGAAATATTTTAAATGCGAGAAACGTGCCGAGCAGTGGGACAATTAAGGATTTGTGTCATCATAACTTATTTATTTGTCGGCTTAAATCTTCATGGATTTATAACTCTGGAACCGTCAAAATAGTTTAACTATAATCTTATTTATTTCATGCCATAAATAGGCATCTTATTTATTTCATGCCATAAATAGGTATTGGCTAAAATAATAACCATAATTATACATATTAGTAGACCCATCGCAGTGATCGAAATTCGACCATAATTTGATTTATACATAAAAATTATCACACCTTCTGAACTATAAACTTTAACTACGCAAAAACTCACAATTCTCCGTGCACACAATATTAAAAAAAGTGTACTTAAAGTTTTCGCTTCACATATTAATATATAGATAACCAGTATTAATATATTTGCACGATCGAAATAAATTCGTGTATGAAAAAAGTTTGTATATTACTTAAATCTAGCAAACATAAAGTCACTCCTCATTACTCCTGACAAAGCGTATTTTGTGTCAGATATCCCCTGAGACACATTTGTAAGTAGGTAGATCCCTCATAGTGCCGCTCAGTGGGGTCAAACCCTAACCGACAATTCACGAGCTTGTCGAGCGCAGTTGACAGCATCGGACGGGTTGAGTGTCGTGAATTCACGTCATTATGACCAGCTCTGCCCTTTAAAGCATTGCCCATTTGTGTGTGGGGCAGACAGAAATAGACGTCCAGGTTTTTGGGTCAACGAGGACGGAATAAGTTAATTCACTTAGTTAAATGTGGTTTTGTTGTTAGTCAGATGCGGTTGGAGAAAGTTACGATCTGAGATATTGGAGAATATGGATGAATCATAATTAGTTCTATTGCATATCACAAATGAATGCATGTAATGTCACTTATATCAATGTTAATTGTAGTCGAAAGCAATGTAATAACGAGTTATTGGTTTACAAACAAGTATATATTTCAAAAACTAAGATTTCCTGTTACGAAAATCTGCCATCCAAATCAATCCAGCACCCAAATATAAGTTGCATTAAAATGGGAAACCATAACTTACATATGAATGAAAATCCATTTATGAGCTACAACAAAAAATAATTATTTTCGTTTAACTCATAGGTGGTAAAAAAAAATTAATTGCAGTCCATTATACTTATCACATTGCTGTTATAAAATACCAAAGACGTTAAATAAATAACATATGACATTCCAACTGGTCCTAGTTTTACATATCTAGGACAAATCTTGAGACAGGATTCTCACTATCATATTTTGGGTTGGATCATGTTTGGATAATTACACAAGTATGGGTTACAATTGTTAAATTTGGTTCTATTCCTGTTACGCGGGTCTACCCCCGCACGCGTGGTGTGAGTGAATAAACTCGCTGCAGTCTCTTCGCGACACGCGTGTGTGGGGCAGGTATGACAAGAAGGTATCTATGAAAAGTTAGGATGCAAGTGGCACGCATTCGGGCGGGACACGGACATGGTATAGACCTGCGCGACAGGAAGGAAGCCCTTAATGGCCAATGGGTTATCGGCTAAAAGACACATACATACATACGACGCGACGTCAAACCGTCGTTTGTGTTTGAGCCCTATTTTCCTTGATCGTACTTCGAAGCCACATTTCAATAGATTATTTGATATAAAAACGAAATAAACCCTTTCTTTAGTATTATCAATAATCAGTACTACACTAAGTACCTACATAAATTTGTAAATAAAATATTAGCGTTAACAATTTTATATCTCAAAAATTCGTATATAATCACTAGACACATATCATTCGCACTCTTTCATTCTTGGTGTTATATTATTTTTATACGTGTATAAATATAGATAATAATTATATTTAATAGTTAAGGGTAGATAGTAATAAATTATTACTTGATATAACCCATTAACCACATTATATACACTCATTGTTAACTTATCCTAAATGTCCAGTAATATATAATCATGTTCGATACGTAATTATAATTAAATGTATATTAAAGACATATAAAATGTAACTGTAATTATTTAAATAAATATATCCTTTGGTAAATAAATAACCTAAGCTACATAACCTACCCACCTCCTCCAAGAGACCACTCTTGAAAAGACAAAAATGCGCATAACTCCGTGACCTGTGGACATCATAACCTTTACCAACTTTAGATGCGGTCATGAATTGGATGGGTGACCGTTGGTGGCTAAATGTCATGCACTTTTTCTCACGCATGTGGATTGTTAAGTCGTGAGTCCCTGTTGTTATCATTGGATAGCACTCTTTTCAATTTTCATAAGCCCTTTCGAACGGTTTGAAAATATCTGCCACGTGTTAGCCACTAACCCGTAACCTCTCCGACAAACCGCATTGGAGCAGAGTGGTGCAATATGAAGTATATTCCTCATGAAGTATATGGAGTATAGGCCTCATAGACATGTGGAGAGAGCGATGCCCAGCAATGGGACATAAAAAAGTTGTGGCTACTTAAAACAACAGCTCCTCTTGGTTATATTACAAGATCAGAAATTAGCATTTATTAAGGTAGATAACCTCCCTTTCTCGGTAAATTACTTCCATTATAAAAATTACAGTTACAATTTATATCTTATCAACGTTACGCAAGAACTTTGCACCTATTTAAGTACCTTTCTACCGTTTGACAAATATTTATTGTTATTCATATTTTATTAACGTTAAAATATAATTCGTTCTAGTCTGCTGTTATTATTATATCTTGTTTTTGGAACGAAGTTCCTTATCGTAGCACTGAAGGTGACTTTGTGAATTAACAGTAGCCCGAAAAACTCGTAAGCTAACCTCGATAGCCTGACACGTATACCTGAATCTGCAATTTCAAAAACACTTACTCGCATTTTTTTCAACATGTTTTTTTTGCTCTAAACGCTTCCTTGAGTTGTGTATTCTAGCTATAAAAGGGACATGATATTTCAACCTCAAATACTTAAACTTCAGGGCAAAAATATCCTTGCAAACTCGTTTATTGGTGAATAACACGGTTTTTTTTTTATTTCTGCAAAATTCTAATTATAGGACTTAAGTGGTTTTTGAAATGACAAATTCAATTATGGTCCAATTTCAACCACTGCGACGGGTCTAC
>DWNM01000204.1:0-12773 GCA_018250375.1 Narcosius parisi helen
GGAAGCCCCTTTTAGTCGCCTCTTACGACAGGCAGGGGATACCGTAGCCCTATTCTGGTCCCGGAACTACAGGGACAAAGTGGTCGTGGGACCTAAGAAGGAAACGGGAACTTGTGCGTGAAACTTGTTTGATTGTGTTTGATTGTGACTATTAAGGTATCTATGTATTCTGACACCTGCATTTTTTACTATTATTACACAAGGATCCAAATTTACTTGCAGATAGGACCAGCGACCCTAAATTTCTTATAGTTGGTGTTAGCGATACAGGCTGGAGATATGTATAGTTTTTTTATAAAATAGTATAATATAATAACATATTGTCACTTTTGACGTGAGTCAACGGTTGCTAAAATCTGCCTCGTTTTTCATAAAATCTCCTAATTAAAAACCTTAACCTGTGTCTCCGAGACGCCGGAGCGCTACAGTTGGTTCAAATAATATTATCAAAATCCCTAATTAATTATGACATTTATGACGTTGCATTACAGAGCGGGTACAATCTATGAGCCACATTGTTGTGTCTGTGGAGAAGGTGTCGATGAGTCTGCTCATCACAGGTTGTCGTGTGAACAGTGCCGGCCGAATATCGCGCTACGCAAGCATCAACAATTGTCACCTAACAGCAACATCTTGCTACCAACGTACCGACTACTCTTGAGCCGAACGGTATAATACGTGATGATGGCAAGCAGCTTCATGGTATGACACTCATGCCCTGAAAACAGGAGATGTCCTTGGTATGAATCTGTTTGTTACTTCATACTGGCCAAGTACTATAGAGAATAAAGTGATAAATTCAAAATTTGACGTTTCGGATATTACTCTCAAAAACAGATATTGATTCATAACACAGTTTACGGCACGGATGGAATATTAAATTATTTATTAATTTGGTCACGGACGCTTCGGAACTGTTGTGAAATGTTCAGTGCATCAGGCTGTCAGGTACCCAAACAAAGATTACCTTGAATTCAAACTCGCCCCATTTTCGTTGTCGCTTTTTTCGAATGAAGGAATGCACAAAGGCACAAACTCATCGTTACACACTATTTTCAAACCACTTCAAGGCGTTAAAGTCGAACCTAACAAAATTAATGTTGTGGATGAAGGGTATCTATTACATAAGTTTTAAGGGTATCTATTACATTTTTTTTTTTTACTTTGATATAGGCGCCCGCTTGGCCTCGATCTCACCTGATGGTAAGTGATGATGGGGCCTAAGATGTAGCTCGTTGGCCTAGAAAAAGCCTATTCATTCTTGTTTTAAAGACTCCCAGGTTGTATTTTTCTGGGTCAATAGGAAAACCTTGGAAGAACTCCGCCATCATCGTTTCATAAAAGTAACAATAAAAAGTAAATTCAATTTTGCAAGTTTACCCCTAACGAAGGAAGCTACTCGACATCGTGCTTGTAGGGCGTATCAATCAACAAGATGCGGCTAAGCATGTAGCTGTCTGAAAACTGGGTTGAAGAACTCTGTTGTGTGCAGATTTTGTAATGGTGACTTATCATCGAGAGTGAAGATGATACAAAATCATTACACATATGGAAGCCCAATTTGTTCTGGGTACAGACAAGGACTTAAAAGATTACATTGAGGACAAGAAAAAACGCAGACATCAACATCAACCAACCTGGACCGGCAAAATTAAGTAAAAAAACATGATATAACGATAATGGCCGTGCACCGCTTTTATATGTACCTACAATGTATTATATTTTGTAATTTATACAATTGCTAAGGGACGACGCAAATAAAAGGGCCGACGCACAACTTTTAAGTTTTTTATCAACATATCAACGTCTTAATAAATCCCAGTAGATCTTTATGTGAAGTAATGGTACCAGGATATAAAAGGTAATAGGACGATAAAATTTGAATTTGATAACTGATGCACATACGTATTGCACTAACGTAATACATTCGTAAACTTTTCACTCCAATATACAATGTGGGCATGTGTGTGTATATTTGCCGCGTGAACAGCGACGGAAGCTCTCAGAGCACTTATTTTCATTTTTCATCAAATGCACAGCCAATTTGGAATTATAGTTTCGCCTGCATTTGATAAAAAAGAATGTAACATGACTATTCAAATTGAATCAATAATTACATACAATCCGTATACTAGGCCTGTACCACCGTATACTACCTGCATTACTAGGCCTATACCAAAAATACTAGAACAACGCGTTCAAATCTCAGTTACAGGCCTATACTTAAAATTATTAGTACCTACAATCCGTATACTTACGTCGATTACGAAGCCTTTTTCATTCCACTTGTTTTTTTTTCTTGTAATAAACTATGACACCGTTGATCATCTGTCCCATCAAATGTGTTTTACACAAATGTTTTATTTTCCTTTCGAAATTATACTTCGCGAAGAAAATTAAACACTGCCTTTTTAGTACGCGGAGCTGAAATACTAACAACTGTATGCCTAAGCATAGACGTTCGTAGTTTTCACTAAGTAAAGTGCCATCAAGCAGTCAAGGCTGCCAACGTAAATGTAGCGATATAGTGCTGTAATAATTACCCATAGTTTTATCGACATTACTAAAATGTAAATTATTTATTTATTTATTAATGTAAATTATTTATTACTTATTGGGCGCTATTTTACTATTACCCTATGTAAGTAATTTACAGGTACTCCTCGAGATGTTAAATTTAATGTTATAGGATAGCAATCCAACTATAATGGGCTTACAGATACCTATCCAGTAATGCAGCGGACAGCAACGGTCTGTTTCGGCCCGCGAACCTAATATCTCGTTTGTTGCCGTATTTTATTTGTGTTTCTATTTAAAGAGCTTTTTTCGTCGTCAAAATTTCAGAGCCTACTTCCTTCATCATTACTCTCTATTACACGAAATAACTAAATAAACTTAGTTAATAATAAACTACGGCTTACCAACCTCCACGAGAGGCCCTTTAGGAAGAAGTAAACTAAGAACATAATGAAGGCACAAAATTCAATTTAAACTAAAAGAAAACAATAATATATTCAATAGAAGTCCACGGGAGTCATCCGCGACCACCGCAATAAGGATCTACATTGATTTTTAGTACGTTTATCAAAGTATTAAAGAATTTCATTTCACTACATAAATATTAGATAATAATAAATCATAATATACAATATTATTTAATGAGTATTAACACATTTTCAAATATCTTAATGACCAAATTACTTTTTCCTAGTATCGATAGTATTTCACCATTACTTTGCGGTAGCGGCGACGAATAATGTCATACGCATTATTTCGTGTAATGTACACGAATCGTCGTCACGAATGACTAAATTACTTCTCATTTTTGTAAATGTAATATCGATAGTAATCCACCCTTACTTTGCGGTAGCGGCGATGAATAATGTTAACACATTATTTCGTCTAGTGTACATGAATAGTCGTCACGAATTTCATCATGTTACGGGACTCAATAGGATTAATGCGTAATCATAAAGCTCTTATGACAACGCATTGGCAATAGATAATTCAATAACATGAAAAAAGGATAGATACGGACTCCGTCTTGAAAAAAGAAGTAACGCCACTTTAGACGCTCCTCGCATGCAAATAAAGCGAAATGATAAATATAATAAAATATTCCGAAACTTATTTTACATTTCGTCTCAATATTCTTCAAAGAAAATTTGTTGTATTGGTCACGATTTCCATTGTATATACCAGATACCTACTAATACCATATAGCTACATGTAGGTATAAGGTATAATTCAGGCGTAGTACTAAAACATCAGAAATGACGAGAAATTAAAGTAAAATTAGGCCAATAGACGATCGGAGACAAAGTACTTCTTAACAGAGTGGAAATGAAATTGGAATTAACAGAAAATGATATATTACTGTACTCCTCTAACATAATTCCATTCATGTTATGAGCGCATGCTTACTACCAAAAAATCGCTAAGAAGCGCGATATTTGTAAATTAACTGTAACTGAATTTGTAAATATTGTAAAAGGCGGCGGATACTTACTCCCGCATGACAACCGAGGGACAAGCAAGCTTATTTTATAGCTTGTGTGATATAAGTATTTTCTAAGTTATGTGTGTATTACAAATTAATTATCACTTGCTTTACGGTGAAGGAAAACATCGTGAGGAAACCTACACACCTGGAGTTCTTAAAAAAAAAAGTTCTCTAAGGTATGTGAAGTCTACCAATCCGCACTTGGCCAGCGCGGTGGACTACGGCTTAAACCCCTCTCACTCTGAGAGAAGACCCGTGCCCAGCAGTGGGACAGTATACAGTATAAACTCGACCTCACGGGAAGCGGGATGGCTAAAACCCGCTGGTTTAGGTCACACGGCCCTACAAATATTATTTGGCTATCAAGGCCTGTATCAAGCATGTTCAATGTCTGTAGATTTAAACGAACGTATCGGAGCCATACAACTGCCACAAAGACGCTCATAGGGGCGGGCGGCTAATAAGTTCGCTTACCTACATCGTAAATACCTTATATTAATCGACAACTGATTATCTCATTACTGATGGTACTAGTTACTACGAAACTCAATGTAAAAATAAAGATCGCCTTTTTTAAATTAGTTCATAGTCAATGTTATTTGATATTGCTTCTTCGAGATTACTCT
This sequence comes from Narcosius parisi helen, assembly GCA_018250375.1. NCBI lineage: Eukaryota > Metazoa > Arthropoda > Insecta > Lepidoptera > Hesperiidae > Narcosius > Narcosius parisi. Next base: position 4,630 of record DWNM01000204.1, read on the forward strand.
CGAAGAAGCAACATCTCCGTGTCTACCGAAGTCGGATATTCTGGTAATTTGGAGCATCGCGCCCTGTTTTAATTCTTCGTTAAGGAAATGCACAATAAATTTTTGAATACATTTCATCTGTTCTTCAAGACTCTAGGCCTTCATATACAATGCTCTAAAAAGGGACTCGCAAGGAGAGACCTGTGAAGATGACCTTCGTCTGTGTCGACTTGTGTCAATACAACCAAAGAAAATGTTAAAAAAAAATAACTTTTACTGACTGACCGTAGAATTCAATTGTGGCAAATAGGAGAAGACCTCAGTTAAAAAAGAAACGGGAAAACATTGCACCAACAACTATACATGAAAGAAAAAGTGCGCGTTGGGTACGACGAATGCTGACACCACTCGACAAGGAGCGACTACTCGCGTATTATAAAGTTTTTGGAATTATCGGCGGAGATTTTGGATGTAATCTGTAACCTAATGGTGCTCGTAAATTAAACATGAATTCGTCCAAGGTCGAAACAAAATAATATCCATTCAATGGATAAAAAAGAAGAAAGACCGCCAAAGTTATTCAAAGTAAATAGCGACCATTTTTTGGGATAGCCAACGAAATTTACTACTCGATTACTTGCTTAGGGATGCTCTTAATAATAATTAATCTATCCAGTGTTTTGACTACCCAAGATCAACATTTGACAGTTTCTTCATATTCATTTCTTCATTTATTCATAGAATTATTATAACAGGCATTAAAAGAACGGCAATGGACCGTCAATATTATGTGAATTTATTGGCTCAAGCACGTGAAGCCGACGTCCAGAAGAGAAGCAGTCAACCAGCGCGCGGTGTGCTGTTTTTGCAAGACAACGCGCTAGATCACACCGCTCGGATTACAAGGTAGCTTTTAAAAAACTAGACTCTCAAAAATCGAACACACACGCAATAGAGAAGACCTGGCGCCGTCCACGTTTTCTTTTTTTTAAATTCAAAAAGGAATAACGCCCCGAATAGTTTCAGACGACGATGAGATGAAGGCGACCATGGAAATCCATGAAGAGCAAAATAGATAATATTTTTAAACGATTAAAAGCTTTATATTATCCAAAATGTGAAAAATCACTCGCGGGTTATTATATCGAAACAAATTATGAATCTTAACGTTTCTTCATAAGTTCGCGGCCTAAGGTACTTACCTTAGGCCGCGAACTTATCAGCCGCCTTATATACACCTACTTATCAGCTCACATGTATATCACTTCTTACGTTAACGTCCGATGCCTGACGTCAATTTTCCATGTTACAACATTATCAATTTGAACGGTAAAATAATTTCATTAAAATGATTCTTACCAATTTTTCGATAAAGTTGTCAGAATGGCTTAAATTTTCTTGCTTGTAAACCAAAACGTTACCTACTTCGATCCATTTCGATGAGTAGATCCTATGTCATAACTTATACTTTCTTTAAGACATGTCCAATTACAATTGTTACACATATTTAAAAAATAAAATAGGGAATTATTGTAAACTTTGAAAAATAGCAGCAAAGCCTAATAACATGTACTGTCATTTTATACGAATGAACTTATGAATGTTCTCTTACTTCGTTTTTCATTTTCAGTTTTATTTAAATTAATAAAAGTATACATTTATGCGTGTATCTAATTCGAGGCAATATTAAAATAAAATTAAAAAATAAATACTATTTTCAATGCCACACAATACAATTTGTGAGTTCCTTTTATATCTACGACTAAGAAAAGCAATTGTCTTGATTTGGTTCTTGCAGTCATATCAGGATTCCGGCGGAACAACAAGGATATTAATATTACTATGCCATTCGAAATAACGGGGTTATAAAATAGATATTTTAGTCTAAGATGGTTAAGGTGTGAGTTGTTAAAGTACATGAAATATATAATTAATATATTTTAATTACTAACTTATAACGAAATATAAAATTGTACATTACAAAATAATTCTATATTTGTTACGCCATCTCCCGACTGCGACGGCATAAATAAATCGATTCTACAATACATTTATTTTTTAGTTATTCGAATATTAAATATGTTTGAATCGGTCATTTTAAAAACCATTTAAGTCATATTTTTTCTAACAAGCTATTTTGGCTGTAAACGCTTCCTTGAAGAAAGATGCATTGAGGTCATTAAAATAATGTTTTAACTTTTTAATACCTTTAACATTATCTGTATTTGTCGATTTATATATACGGTACAATTTCGAATAGCAAGAATCTAAATTGTCAATGTTATAGCGCAGACGTGAAGGTATTGATCCAGGTTCGAATACGGAATTCTCCCTACTAGGATCGCAGAAATCTTTGGAGGCCAAAAGTTTGGCTGGATGGTAAGGAATTTAGAACCTAAGGTTCACTGCGCTCTGGCGACTATCTGAGGAAAGAGAAACCGGCTACTACAGTTCTTTTGATGTTAGTCGTCACAATGGACTATCTGTTCTATCAGAAAATAAATAAATAACACTATCTGCATTCAATATCAACATTAGCGTAAAAGTACACAAATAACACTTAAAAATACAGAAACACCAAGACCCAAAACAGAAAACAGAAAAAAAATACCGTGGAACCCAAATCATTTGCGTATCAGACCGAAATCGTCGACTATTGCGGTACTAGGATCATAAAATCAGCCACTAAATCTATCGCATGCAGTCGGTGGGTGCACTTTTATTATTTCTCCTTCGTTATTTAAGAATAAATCTCCACTACTCCGACTATAAGTTAAATCTTGAATTAAAACATGAAATGATTGATTAAATATTCAGCTGGAATAAACACTAATAAACCAAATTAAACTATTCTATATAGGTATAGCTTCGGAACTTTTGTTATTGCCTTGAGTTCTAAAAGTTAATTAAATTGGTGACTGCTGTTCAGTAGCACAAGGCTCAATAAATTTGAAGTGGATTTGAGATGTCAGACTACTAAACATTTTAATTTCACTTTGTACGTCAGGCTAATTCTGCCGAGATTCAATGTAGCAGCATGCATATAGTCCGTCTGATAATAAATAGCCACAGCCACCCATGGACATCTGTAGCCAACTCTATATAGAATAGGAGTTCTAACTGAAACTGGTCACAAGTGCGTTGCCCTTCCTGAGGACTAAAATGGTCGATCAAACGTAAAATGTGTCTCACTAATTCTTCCACCCTTCCACCGAATATCAGAACTGCTTCACACTAGAAACAGGTGTTGGGTAGTTATAGTGAAGCATGGTAGCGATCGGCAGGAGCTTTGAAAGGAGGTAAGGCGCGAAGAAGACGTGAAATGTATATTAGCAAAAAGAACTGGACATACAGCACATTTATTATTGCGTTTTTCAATATTAAATTGAAGTATTTAAAATATCTTCTGTGTTTCTCTTAAATATCCGTTATATTTTAATTACTACTACATTTACATATTATGTACCTATATTACATTTAAGCTCACATAGACAATAGTTCAAATCAAAAAAATGCTTAGCACTGGTAGCAATAATCGTGTTATAAATATATAAAAGATATATGTAATTACGAACATGTAACTCGGTTTGAATACATATCTATAGTATCCTGCACTTAATTATTCTAAACGAGTCAAAATAAACGGTAGACAACTTTAATCACTTCTTAAATTAACATTTTTTTACAATGCTATTTCAATTTGAACATATACAATGACTAACTCGTTGCATAACCAGGTCCACCGGTTCTGAAAATGAATCTTGCATAGCATCCACCACTTTGTTGTTATTATAAGATTATAAATATTAAAAACGTTATTTAAAGCCGGTTAAGAGTAACTCGTCAAATTATTTTGACCGTTACTTATCCTCTATTACAAACTGAACTCGCATGTCCACTCAATTGCTTGCTCGCTAGCAAATTTACTAATTCCTTCCCTGGATTCCCTTTCAAAACTAAACGTACAGACAAAAATAAACTAAGCGAATAGATTTAGATTCTCGCAGGGTGGATACAGGGAAAGAAACAATAACTTGTATGTAAATGCTGCAAACGAGATGGCAATAGGGGGCACTGCGACTGTCTTGGAGCAGTCGATCCTAGCCGCTTTTCAATATGAAATGATATTTAGGTAATTTCAAAATTTTGCGATATATTATTAGTGAACTTGTTGCACTATAATCCTATCAGTTAGGTACGTAAAAGTTACTCTATGATAAATTATTCACCATTGTTTACTTTTCTATCAAAATACTTAATAAAATTCCCTAGAGGTAAATGTAAAGCCTGAGCGAGCTGTAGCCGTATTGTTACTATAATTCGAAAAATGCGCCAGCCACCTACTTTGATTAAAATTCAGTCGGCCATTTCACATTAATCTAACATCTGAAACAAAACGTGACGTGATGGTCAGCAACCTTATTTTTAAAAAGGAAAATTAAACAGTAACTGCATTATCAAGCAACATTAATTTAATAACAACTAGAAACCCGTGCGTATTGGACACTAGGTTTAGTTTTCTTGTATTAAAGTTAAATGACAATTCCCGCACTGCGATAAAGTTCGCGCATTTTTTTCTGGAATATAATTCTTACACAAATAAAAAAAAATACGAAATGAAATTAAAATAATACGTTATCATTCTTTTAACAATCGTTTTTTCCTTACTTTTGTAAAATAGCCAGTGTTACATTTTTAAAACGGTGCATGTATGGTAAATTGTTGTAGTTTTTATAATCGTTTCGCTTGTACGAAATCCGAAGCGCAATTTTAACATTATGTTTATAAGATGATATCCTAGAATACAAAAACTTTATTTAAAAGTAGTACGAATATGCCTCTATGTATCAAGGTTGTCATGTCAAATCAAAGGCTCTATGGGCCCTATTTCGCGTAATAAATAGTCTGTGCTCTATTTTATTAGTCCCGAAGAGAAAATAATCAATATTTCATTTCCAAATCAAGGCGGTGGTGAAAGCATCGCGTCGGGGCTCCATCGTATTTAATTGCAACAAGTGGGACATTAAACAAGAAAATATTCGTCTATTAGTTTGTTTTGCTTTTAACAAACAAGTGAACGATATCATCAATGTGTTCATCGCGCGGCGCCGCATCTTTATTGCATTAAATTTTCGGACCTACCCACTTCGCAGTCGTATCGATTGCAAACATGGCGAGGATCAGGAACACGATGAAGGAAATTTCCATACACAACTTGGGCATCGGATCATCCTGCTGGGTTGATGTCACGTACATCAACAATCCTCATAGCTTCTACGTCCGGCCTCGAGTGTACGGCATGCACCTGCCCTACCTGCAAGCTCGTGGAGAGAAGATCGAAGCATCCGAGATAAAGTTGGGGGATGTTCACATTTTCAAGTCCAGAATGCTGAGATGCTACGCGCGCGGTAAAGTCATCCAAATCGAAGGTGAGACTGAACCTCTATTTAAACTGCTGGCTATTGATTTTGGATGCATCGAGAAGGAGGTGTCCATTCACAGGATTTGGCATCTGTACCACAAGGCCAATGTGCCCGGACTGGTGACCCATTGCCAGCTCGCTGACTGCATGCCGCTCGGCAACATTTGGGATAATCATGCCATTGATGCTATGAAGAGCTTTGTGGAAGGAGAGCGTGCAAAAATAATCATTCGGAGCAAGACCCCAGGTGCTGTCGCTGTGGAACTGCATAACTCGTGTCCCGATGACATCGCTACATTGCTCGCACTTACTGGATATACTACTTTCCGGTATGTGTACAACTCCCCCATGGAATACCCAATGCTGTTGGATCACTACACCGTACCACGGGAGCTCAAAATCAAGACTCCCATGCGTGTACGCATGACCGCTGGGACGTTCCCCGAAAACTTTTACGTGGTTCTGGTTGACGAGTACCTAACCTACATGCAAGACAAGAACGATTTCCGCTACTATTCTCAAGGACAAATGTCCATACGTATGCAGGACCTCCGAATTGGATCACCGGTTGCCGTTTACTATATTGCTGAAAATGAATATGAGAGGGGAATCGTCAAGGAATTACACCCCGTGACACAGAAGGTCCGGGTGAAGCTAGTGGACACTGGCACTGAGGTTGTGGAACATATTGCCAGAATTAAGTCAGTACCAGAATGGTACTTACGCATTCCAGCTAGGGCGATCTACTGCTCAGTACACAAGAGCCAATTTCTGCTGACTAAGACGATTTCACAATATACCAATCCCAATGGCGAATTCGTCATTTCAATTGAAGAACTGGGCAAGGACCATGGCCCTCACTCAGTCATTGTATCTCGCGTACCAGCCTAATTTCATAACAAATGTTTTTGTTAGCACTCATTAAGACCCGAGTCTATTCTTTGATATCGCTGTCTTCATATTCTCTTTAATATCCATATATTTTTGAATCTTTTTTTCATAGTAACATCTTGATAGTAGATATTTATCAGTATTATGTGTACTTCGTTGTTTAACAAACATACAGATTGTTAAAGCATCTCTTTGTTAATTGTATTTGTAGATGAAAAAGCAAAGATAAAGCACAAAAAAATTATGTGTCCACTTTTTCTGATATCTCTTAATATGTTAAGTCATGTAATCGTTAATTATAATTATTATTGGTATGATATTCAAGTAATCATGTAGTTTTTAATATTAAGCATGGTATCATATTACTCAACGGTTTACCAATTCTTATTATGGGAGCTGACTTGAAGAGAACGATGGTGGATGACTCGAGGAGCGGAATGAAAACATGGCAGCATCTTCGATTGCAAACGTTTGGATCTAATAGTAGCGACTGCATGATTGCACTCTCATTTATGATGCATTACTGGAAGACCAAGGAGAGATCTGTGAACAACCATGCCTATATCATCGCAGATATATCGAATACCATCATGATGGTTAACAACCATCATTTATTCACTCCCAGTTAGATATTCAGAAATATTAATCTGGTTTATTAGCTCTACAGTACCACATAGATTCCAGTATGTGTTTTATTAGTAATAGTGGTCCTATCGAAGTTTTCTCAACATCGTGTATATATACAAGCTCCGAACTGACACTGTTGGAGTACGGCCGCTCCCCGGGCATGATCACCTATCACGTCGGGGTCACCACTTTGGCAAAGGGAGATCTCCCGCCGGGCTAAGTGATCATGTCCGGGGAGCGGCCGTGTTCCAACAGTCTCAGTTCGGAGCTTGTATATATACACGATGTTGAGAAAACTTCGATTGCGTGATTCAGAAACGTGTGACGTCATATTTGTTGACGCGTTGCGGGTAGTCGCCACACACTCATACATAACAGTTACTTATTAAATTCATATAATAAAATTTTAGTTCAAGTGTGTTACCACCTACCTATATTAAATTTCTTGAGGTTATATTAAAAAGACTTAAGGTCTTGTACTTTCAAACAGAGGGGAACTCGGCAAACTGCAGAACGAACTTGTCTAAGAACGACGGTGCAGGATCCACGAATGTTCCTTAAACTATTTTTGCATTACAGATAGTTCCAAGTTCCGTCGAAAACTCCGATTTTGTTTTCCGTTGCTTCGCATCTTGGTAGGGAATTAAACTACTTGTAACCATGTTTCATCGTTGCTTCGCAGTAAATGGTTTAAATGTACTAACGGGCAACTAACCGGATTATAATTTGAAAAAACTACCTGAGTGCCATCGAATTTATTTATTTATAAAACATGAAAAATAATTATAACTAAAACTAAATATAAACAACATTTATAAATTAAACATATCACTCAAGACTCATCTAAAATAAATAAATAAAAAAAAATAAAAAATAAATAAATGAAATAATTATAATAAATAATATATTAATAAATATATTAAATATATCATCCTGAGTGCCTAAAAATATAGTTTACGTCACCCATGATTTAGATAAATACAAACATACGTAAGCTCGAAAAACATTACTCTCCGCAGTATTACCTCAAAAAATCCTTACACTGAGAACATCAGTTTCAGGGTGGTTATTTATGATGTGGTAATAGCTTATCATAATGTAATAAAAAAAATGTCTGAGGTGTCACATTTGGGACACCCGATCGGAACGAAGTTCCTTTCGTTTGGAACTAAGTATAATTAAATAAAAAAGGAGGTATAATTAAATAAATTAACAATATTTAGGA
>DWNM01000205.1:0-12766 GCA_018250375.1 Narcosius parisi helen
GGTTTTAGTGCGGTAAGAATCCCATATAACCCCGTGTCGCTCCCACGGCACCGGGTACCTTTTGAAGGTTTCCCCCTGGTCAACAAAAAAAAAAAAGGCTATCACTGCTTTTTATCTACGCAGAGTACTGGGTTCGATTTTTAGCATAATATATTGAACTCTTCACCGTGAAGATTTGTGATACAAATCAGCCGATCTGCGGCGCAGAGTAACTTCGATTTTTGGCAGAACTATATTGAACTCTTCACGGTGAAGATTTGTAATACAAATATTAAAGTTGGTAGAACTAACTCTTCATGAACCTAGTGTCGTACCATTACATCTGTCATTGTCGATATATATGCCTGACTATCAATATGCCTAAGTAGCAAAACGTCCAAGTACTTAAAATGGCAAGTGAGTGAAGTTATCGATATAAATGTCAATATTTATATGAAAGTCCTAAAATATTGATAATATCAAAAGTTTCTCAGAATATTAAAGTAGGACCTTTATTATTCACGCCCCCAAATTTCAGTGATTAAACTTCTCGTTTCTTTTACGCCGAGTTAGTTTATTATGTTTTATTACTCACCAAGAAAGCGATATTTAAATTTTTGTTCTATGTGGTTTCATGTTGGCGATGGTATAAAACCGATATTTTAGGGATGATGTTATCGAATTTTCGATATATTGTGTAATATTATTTCTGTAGGACTATTAATACAATAAAAGATCCAGTAGCAGCTCTTGTCAAAGAAAATAATTCTTTAACAATCTTCTCTATGACATTTTATTGCCTAAAATATCCTTCTTTCTTTTTTATACAGTTTCTCGCAAGACATCTAGTCACCAGTACTCAAACCGGCTTATTAATCATATAAAATAATTAAAAGGTTACAAAATATATCATATAAATTAATGAACCCTTACATTCGACCGTCCTGACATCGTGAGCGTCCTCGCACACGACGCCGGGTGGCAACCAAATGAACAACCCTTACACAAGTGAAATGAAAGCTTGTAAATCGGGTACTATTTCTATTTAAGTCTCGCTCATTGTCAAAGGTCAACAATCTTTATTGAACCAAGTTATACATATAATTATTGAAAATTATCGTCTGAATGATTTGCTCAAATTGCGAATTTTTCGATAAACATCTTACAAGGAACTCTTCAACGATGAGAGGTAGGCCTGTTTAATGAGATTAAATTGGCTAAGATTTATGAGCAATTTCTTCTGAGAATTGTCCAATTACCAAGGTCATGTCAATGAATCAGTTTCTGTGACGAATGTATATGAAGTATCACAATAAAATCTTAATGTGTTCTCGTCGCGAGACGAGTCTTTAGTTTATATTACTTTACACTTTTTACATCGAATATTCATTAAAGCAACAGTGGATAGCCTAGTGGTTGAAGGTGGTCGAACCCTTTGTGAACCTTAGGAGTCGAACCACAAAGGGTTCTACCACCTTCAAATCTTTACTAAAACTGCTGTAATAAAACAACGTGATCCTATCGAGGTTGGGCTCGTTTGATTCTCTTTGACAAGGACTATAGGTGCCTCCGGAGTCGTACCACAGGGTTCTACCAACTTTAATAATTCTTTTTTTTTGTTAAAAATGTTGTTATTTATCTTTTTTTTATGTTAAAAGAAAAAAAAAATTGTTTGTATCCACAGTAATGATAAGCTTGGTCGGCGGTTCCCTCGGCGCGGTCGGTTGGGGCGCGTTGGCGGAGAGACTCGGTCGCAGGAGGACTCTACTGTCGTGTCTCGCGGTGAACGCGGTGTTCGCCTCGATAGCTGCGTTCATGCCCACTTATGGGACTTTCATGATGGCCAGGTGAGCTTTCGTGTCGTCGGGACCGCGGACGAATGCAAATAGCGTACCCGCAGTCCCGACAAAGGCGTCCAGAAGAACCTCGTAATGTTTTAGCCGGTAGGAGTCCGGCATATCCTCTCCGCTGCCCCCGCGGCCGAGAGGAACCCATGGAGGGTTTCCCTACGTAAAAAAAAAGAAAAAAAAGGGGTTGGCAACACATCAGTGGCCGACCTCAGGTAGGACTGTAATCTAATCAGGGGTTGATAACAGGTGTCCATGGACGGCAGTGGCCACTTCCCAACAGGTGGACTGCATGATTGTTTACTATTTCTGTATTATTAAAAAAACTATGAGAAAGCATACATGTTTTTTTCAATACGGTCGTCCTACTCTGTGGCCTCTTCGGCTTCCAGGAGTGGGGTATACGGGCCTCGAGGCCTCTTTACCCGGGCAATTCTCAAGGGGACAACTGCCCCCGGTGATGTGTATTGTTCGTCAAGTTCGCAATTCTTCAACAATATCTGGAGTCGCAATACTATATGCGGCTATGAGGCGACCTTGTGTAGTAAGGTTATTCACCAATTAAATATAAAGAGTCAGTATACTTATGCCCCAAATACAATTTATCCTGTTGTGCTTTCGCACAAAAACTATTTAACTGATGCAATACGAGAAAACTTGACTTTCTCATTAGATGTTCTCTTGATTTAACTGCTTCGTCTATACTGGCAAACACTATAAACATACATACAATTATATTACTGATCTCAGTATTAGCAGAGTATTAGCAAAGTAAGAATTTTGTATCGGACGCAAGTCTTCAAAAGTAGTTGTAGGTAGGTACTGTAGGTTTTTATCATTTGCAAGGGAAGTAAGCATTAACAACATTATACTAATAAAATAACATTAGAAAGCCTTTCAGAGGCTGAAGTAATTAATCCATAAGCCTACCGTTGACTTGTTTACCTAAAAATTTGTATAAGGATTAGATAAAGTTTTCAAACAAAGTTGCTAATTATTTTAGTAGCAACGAAGTATTCTATAAAATACTGAACTACACAGTTTATATACGAGACCAGTTCTTGTCATAGTAATAAGGTAAAGACAACTATTAAATACTAAACCATAACCTTCAGTATTAAATATACCTACAACATTGCAACAATCGCTTTATGTTTTATAGTGACTAGTTTCGGGATAACGCTCTCAGAACGATTTATAAGATTTCTTTGAAACCCTTTTCGCACCCTCGATCAATCATCTTGACATGCTGTTTTGTACATGACAATAAAACATGTTCGACTTGCAGTTTTCAATTTATGGGATTCACATCTTGTACGAGGCGTATGAGATATGAAACCAATCACTAAGTAAATAAGAATAACCAATAAATACTATTAGAAAAAATGACATTTTAAATAATTAATAAACATGGGTTGGTAAATCATAAATCTAAAATCATATATAAGTATAAAGATTTAGGAGTCCTATTATAATAATTACCTACATTATGTATCTACATTTATGATCACTGTAAATTCATTTGATCTAAAATTGGAATACTACGTAAATGTAATCTTATAAAACATAGTTGCAAATTATTAGGAACAACAAGGTAAAAGAAAATAGTAGAATAATGAGAACATCAATCATCTATCTACTAGTTGTAGACTACAACAATCTACAATATCTATCTACAATTTTTGGAATGGTGATTATCAACCGAAAATGTACTGTAAATAATAGCTTGCAGGGTAAATAGACAAAACCTTCAAATATTTTACATACCTACAGTAAGTATTACAAGCAGTGATAGCCTAGTTACTACTAGGCTATCACTGCTTGTTGATTTGTAATATGAATGATTATGAATGATTATATATGAATGATTTGAAACTCAGCCTCTCAATCAGTGACCTGAGTTCAAACTCCAGGCACGCACCTCTGATTTTACAAGAGGATGTGCGTATTAGAAATTAATTATCACTTGCATAAAAGGTGAAGGAAAACATCGTGAGAAAACTTATACGCCTGATTGTCCTTTAAAAGAAGTTATTAAAGTTGTGCGGAATCTATCAATTCGCACTTGGCTAGCGCAGTGGACTCTAAAACTAGCAGAAAGGACCTTCTATATCAGGATATTTATGTAAGAGTATTTATTTACTCATACAATTGTCCAATTAAATACTAAATCTCTAATGTCTATGTCAATACTACGTACCTATATCTATGTAATGTACCTGGGCACCAAATGTACCTTACCTACAACGGCTGCGTGAAGTAGATACAATATAAATTGAGCATTGAAGCATTCGTGACTCGACTCCGAAGGCGGTGGTGCCCACACCTATTTCTACCTAATAACAGCAGTTTTAAGCGCTGCTGTATTCTGGTTTGAAGGGTGTGATAAGGGAGAAATACTTATCCGAGGCGTTGCAACTTAGTCCTCAGACGTAACAACGAATATGTACCGACGTTAAGTAGGATTCTAATCCTATCTGAGGTTAATAAATAATTATATATATCCATGGGCAGCAGCAAATTACTACCCTTGTTCAGAGGTCATATCATTTTAATTTAATAAATTCGTTTTGTTAATAATAAATTTTAATAATACCAGATTTCTACTACTAAAATTGGTATAATACGGATGCGACCAAAATTCTTCACAAGATTTTTACATGTTATTTGAATATATGCGTTTCATCCTTTTTTAATAATAAATAATAAATAAAACAGGTCTGTGTTTTATTTCTCCGAAGGCAAGAAAGAAATCCATGAAGACTTCGTGATTGCAGTAAAGGTAAGTGACTACTTTTTCCTTATATTCAGATTAACCGACCAGAATAAAAATTATATACCCCTTTTAAATACATTTAACTCACATAAATACTTAATTTATCCAAACACCGTGGCTTAATTTTTTGTCATTTTCCTGAACGTCCGTTTCAATGACGTCACAACTCCCTTGACACCTACATATTACGTAATATCCGGTCATAGTGAAATTAAATGGGACATGAAAAACGCATCACGTGACCGCGAAGTCCCATCAAGCTGAGTGCTCGGGCGGGGCGACATCGATAACGCCTATGGTCGCGAAGGGACTGCGTATGTCGCGGACGTAGTGTAATTATTTTGTGCCATTTTAAATACCAAATATCCTATTTTTACTGTATAACAGTAGCTACGTATCGAATACCGCACTTAATTAATTTATTGTAAGTATATAAAGCTCACTAATAGCAATTATCTATATTCTTTATAAAACGCTAAGTTATAAAATATAACAAAACTTTTTTTTTTGTAATAAGACTTAAAATCAATTTAGAAAATTTTTGTTTTTTTAATTAAATTATACCTACTTAGGGTAGACCTAACGTGAGTTAAAATCACAAAATGTAATAGAATTCAATATAAGCCAAGACTCTTAATCAAATGTAAATTAAGCTTCTTTTAAAGAAACAACATTAGTTATCTACACAAAAGATAAATTCTGCAACTTAGCTGCCACATACGCATGCAAGTACAAAATGACTAATTCCCACAGAAGTAATAATTTTTTTAAGTGTAATTTAATTTTTTGCATAAAAACAGATGTCAAGACCCAGCAAAACGTAAGTAATTAAAGATCACATTAGCGTTAACATTACGTATGTAACGTGAGGCCAAGTTCTAAAATATGAGTCTATACAAATGTGTGTTACCAAGTTCTCTGTTCAGAAACACTAATCATTAGAAAAATCTTTAGCTCCTTGGAAGTTAAATTTCAGTCGATAATAAAATGGTAAAGCAAGTTATGTCTAAAATAATTACTTAAAACGATCAAATATTTTCGGATTTCTGATATTTGAATCGGATCCTGAAGCACGTGATGCTTAAACAAAAACAGAGTTATAACTGTTCCATATCAACTTGGTAAGCTTTAGCAGAATAAAATTGATTCATGAATACAGGAATAATAAAGACTTAGCAGTAAAAAATGCGATCTTAAACGGTTACCTACGTAGTTATTTGATTCACTTTCATTGGCTTCGTTAACGGTTCTCTTTGCGCCCATTCAAATTGCCTTCATTGCCATTCGATTTTATCCGGGAGCAATTTGACTTGATTGCCAGAACGTTTTGGTTAACACTCATTCCCGATGAATTTAAATAAAAAAATGATTGCTGTTAGAAATTTTGTCGATGGATAGAATTGAACAGTTGCTTATAATCTGTATTCATGACGTATAGATAAATTATATATCTGCCCGTTTTTTAACTCTGTCTATAATCATCAAAATAGATCTTATCGACAAAACTTTCAGGCAAAGTAACTGGATCGAAAAATACAAATTATGTCTACGTTATGGAGTGTAGAGGTACGGAGCACTATCTTACATGGGAGATCTGTTGAAAAAGCGTCCGGCTGTAAGCAGTAAACAACAGTTCGAGAACTATCTAAAATGGCGCTAGTGTAGCAAAAGAGTATGAAATTAACTTGACATTTGTGGAAAGAATGGAGTTTGCCTAGTTGAAAAATTAATAATTTTGCTAACTAAATGATTACTGTAAAAATATGTAATTCATAATATCATTGTTTTCTTGTGTTATGTGTAAGTTTCAAAAATGCTACATAAAATTTACCCACGTGCTACACTAACGCCACCCTAATTTAACGAGTTTCGACGGACATTTGAATACACAAAGATAGTGCTCCTTACCTCTACTCTGCATAATATACGTCGAGCACGGTTTGCACACAGGTTGAAGCGCGTAGATATGAATTATTTAAAACGAATAAAATTGGCATGCTTCTTAAAAATATGTGAATAAGTTAAATGAATTAGATTAAATTACTAATATATACATACTACTTTTACTGTCGTTAGGTACGTGTATTATCCTGTAATAATGAAAGGTATATTTTAGTCTCCATAAATAAGTCATTTTGCTGTCAAATATGGAAGCATTCATTAGAAAACGTTATGCAAAACATTAAACCCCAAGGTCATGCCTAAACATTGTATTGTTTCCCTCCCTCGGAGAAAACGTATATCCGCAGAAGAAAATCAAAAGCATTGCAGAGTCGTGAATAAAATGCTCTAAAAATAAGTCCCAATTTAAGTCACCCACTTTAAACCAGTGCAGAAAACCTTATAAACATCTCGAGGGAAATGTATCTCATTAAGTGTTTCGCAAAACTAAACTAACGAGTTACCGAGAGTCTTTTAGAGCTGCGAACTACTCACATTTAGCTCTCTTGAAATGATAGAAAGGCGAGAAATATGCTCTTCCCCAAGCACGCCGTTAGGAATAAGACTCGTTGCAAATATTAATTTACATTTTTACAAATTGCCTGCTTATTTGTGTAAAAACTATCATTGCTTATGAGGTTAACATTCAAATTTAGCCCCAATTATTGTCATTTATCAAATAAAAACCCTTCAAAATTAACCTTACAATAAATCGTTAATTGAACGAACAAAAAGTACTCATGCTTTTTTTGTAAAGCAATAATATTATAATACTTATAAGCATTAGTAGTAGCAAATAATGTTAAACTTCAGTCAGAAAAAAATAATTTCCGAAACAGATAGTTGCACTATATTATCAGCTGTTTTTGTAAGTAGGACTGAGTACCTACTTAAAACTGCAATGATAATCAGTTCGTCGATAATACAAGAAGAATTAATACAGCATTATTTTTAGCTCTTTTGGAGCTATAGTTGAATCTTTAAAAAGGTGTATTTTTCATATAAATGTAATGCATTAACGCGAAAGTAAACGAACTCCTCCTATCCTAGTTCAGATCAGTGCAAATGACCAAAGCAGTAAACCACTGACATAATTTGGCTAAACTCTCATTTAATTTTCATGCTTCATTTTTTGTATAATAAATGATGTCATACGGGTAAACATTTACGTTTCACATGGAATATTATGCCATATCTGCCTAAATACCCACTACTGGCTAAACTGTGTATACTAAAATATACAATTTTATTATTCTGTGGTAGGGATATAGATCAGCGTAACGAAAAATCAAACTCAAGCGGTATATTCAAGTCGTACAATAGCGTTTTATTTTAAAAGAAAATAGAACTAGTGATTCCTAGCTGACTGTGTTATTTGTACGGGTCACAAATTCACAATTCACACACGGCCGACGTTCGGTTGGGAACAACAATTATTGCCCATAAAATTCAGTTGTGAAACGTCCAACAAAATTTATCGCATACGATCCTTATGGAAATATATGGATCTGTTTCACAAAAGTACTATTTCAATGTAGTTTCACTCCGTGATTTCTTATTCTGAAGAGGTTTTCCTACATAATATACCTACATTACATTATTTTCAATTTTACTGTAAGTGTCGATCAAATGATTAAATTAAGCTTAAAATTATAGTTATTTCGATGATTTAATAACCACCGAGTAAATCGGGATGCTGTATACCAGCGAAGGCAACTGGCGTTCCTCGGTCCACAGGCACCCGCTTCCCCTCTTTGCAGCCCGTTTCTTACTAGATCCTGTCATTGCGGCCCGGGTACTTTCCTAAAACTTAATTTTGCGTTCTTTCTAATTATATAACAAATTTCGCGACGAGGGTTTTTTTCGCCCCCAAATTTCTATGACCTACTACTATTTGTTTCTACCTTCACGACCTCGTACGATTACGGCCCGGTATTACCTCGTAATGCTACTACGTGGCCCATAGAATACAGAGACAAGATGTGACTCGTGTTACTAAAAAGGTTACCGACCCCTGCTGTATACTCGCTTTTAAATTCTATCTACAAACATAGCTACTAATTTATTATAACAAAAACAAAAACCCGACTGCTTAAAATATAGCCTATGGTTACTTCCACAATATAGACGAATCCAACTACATCTAGTATGTTAAAATCCGTCAACCCTTTTGGGCTATAGTCCACAGCATGCCAACAAAATATACGTACATACGCTCAAAAAACACGAATAGAAACATAAAATTTTTGTACTTAAAAACTTTATTTTAAAGCAAATACAGCATCTTAAAGTAAAAGAATAATGTAAATATAATATTGAGTAACAATGGTTAGATAAATATTTTTAGCCTTAAAAAATAATCTGCAAAAGTATGAATACTAAGAAAATTGACGTTTTTTAAGATCTTTTTTACACGTTATTGATAAGTGCTTTACGTCTGTACGCTATACTTTTTAAGCTTCCTTAACTAATCGATATAATATATCAATACATGAAGCGAAAAGTTTAGGTACCTACATTGTTACGAATATGGCGCGCATGGAGAATTGTGAGGTTTGCCATGGCTAAGCATGGCAGAGAAGCAGAGGCGGCGCAAAGCGTGGGCGATGTGGGCCACTGCCTACGGCCTTGCAGTCCGGAAGGCCTCGCGCTCAGTTGGTTTATTCGTCATTTAAAAGCCGTGAACGCGCCAAAATAATCCTGACACTGACTAGTAGATTTCAGGAATGCATTCTCTGAGCGGCCAGACTATAATCACAGTGAAAGAAAATATTCTTCACATTTTAAATTTTATTTTATATAATTCGTCTTCTTTCGTGGGCAGAGGACTCGCAAAATCTATCTTGCCCACATAAAATTTTAAGCCATGCTCCGTCACTGCTGCTATTTTACCTTTTTTAAGTAATATAGAAGTAACAAACGAGCAGGCAGTCACGTGACAGTCAACGCATGTGTTTTTTCTCTAAAAATAGCCCTTTTTTTAAAAGTGCATGCTATATTATTCCGCTATCTGATAGTGTCGTTTATAAGGATCAACTCTGCAATGGAATGATATATGACAAACTGGAGAAAGAGGCTTATTTTTAAGAAAATTCATCTTTTTTCATAAATTTTCATGCTAACCATTTTTGAACCTTAAATTAAATATAGTGAGGCCAGGATGCCTTGAGCCAACTCACTCACAATATATTTTTTAACATACTAAATTTCGTACAAAACGGGTTTCATCCATTTAACGGATGGGTGAAAGTGGGCCCTAGTTCGGATCTTAGACTAGATACGCTCGCTAATCGCGCGGCGCCGTGGCCCGCTGGGTCATTTTGCGGAGGATCGAAGTGTTATTTAGCGCGATATGTACGCGGGGTGATAAATTTGTGACCTAATTGATTCGAACGATCCCTAGAAATAAAATGTATCCGAAAAACAAGCACAACAAACAACAGTGTACCCAGTAGAAAACAAAACAGGTACTATATATTATACATAATATTCCAGCTGCAAATTCATAATATAGAGGGATTTATCATTTTATATTAAGACGTATTATAGGTTTTCTGTAATCTATAAGTCAAGACCATTTTTCATATTATTTTCAAAATTTTAGGCTCAGTAGTTTCGGAGATAGCTTTTTAATTATCTAATTTGCCCCATGGAAGCCAACCTTCTAGTCGAGATCTAACTTATTTACGTTATAATGCCTGTGTGGATCACATGAATGCACAAAATATCTGAGGAAATTGGTCGTAACGGACGAACAGACAGGCAAACACACGAGTGATCTTATAAGAGTTCTGTTTTTTGTTTTGACGTAGGTACAGAATCCTAAAATGGTGGTAGAATCATTGTGGTTATTTTTTACACCAACTCTTTCCGTTTCATACAAGTGTTACAAAGCAGACTCACTTACATAAGATCTTCTATATCAGTATTCAGGGATAGCAATGCGTGTAATCATAGGTCTTCTTATTTTTGAGCTTCATTGGCAGCAGTTAAGAATTGGCGCATCGTCCGGCTGCTTGTATCTAGTGGTCTACAAAGTTAAAATACGTAAGACATCAGCGGGAGTAGGATAAGTGACCGATAGTGAATAAATTGTATGCTCCATCCATGCTTTGCATATTATAATATAGTACTTTTGTATACGTCTGCCACACACTACCGCTATCGTCCAGGGTTTACCATTTGTAACCCTTACTTTAAAGTGTTTCAAAAAGATTAAATAAATTTAATTAATGCTGCAGAGGGCGCATTAAGAAACCGATCCGAGTTATTAATACCGCACAACGATCCTTAGTTGGTTATGATTTAAAAATCGAATCTCTATCTACATATGTAATCGATAATTTTAGTAGCAATGTGGTGTAGTGTGCTGGAGGCAGATTGGTGTAACTTTGCATAGGCATTTACTAAATCGTTTTGGGGATCCATTTCAACAATTATAATATTGTTACTTAATGGGATCGTACGTAAAATGTATTAGTTTAAAGCGAACAATATTTTTTAAAATAAGTTTAAAATAGGTAGGTAAAATAAAATAGATAAGTAGGTACGTACTACAAACCATACTGGAAAACGTTGGTAAAGATATATAATTAATATTGAGTTTAAGTAGTTAAGTTCTCCTGTATGATACCACAATAAACATTTTATGAGCAAAAATATTACCTAATGTCATCGATAGGTCTTTTATGAGTAAGAAGAATTAAACCATTCTAGGCTTCAACTTATAGGAAATACATTTTTATATTCGTAGTAATTGTTCATTACTGTCATAATGGCGTGCTTAGGTATGTAGTCTACGTAGAGATACCCACTACCTATAATTATAAAACTGAAAAATAAAATCCATCGGTCCGCATACGGAATTACCGACATTAATATTTTCTGTTTTAAATACAATCATCACACGCCAGAAGACCTGATAGGTATACTCAAAACGACATAAATGAGTAATATGAGTTTTCTTATTTTACGAGTAACCGTGAATTGACGATCTGTGTATCAGTATGTTCCCGCTCTCCCGGTTTTACGAGCATCATAATAAACGTATTCTGAGTGCGGGCTCATGACTTTGTCTTGTATCTAGATATAAATGCTAGGCGTGCGAGTGCGAGTATTTATAAAAATAGGTAATTAATAGTCATGGACGACATTCATCATCATCATCAAACCATTACAGTCCCAATGCTGGGTACGGGTCTCCTTTCAGAATGAGAAGGATTTGGCCATAGTCCACCGCGCCGGCCAAGTGCGCATTGGTAGACTTCACACACCTTTGGTGACTTATTTTTGTTTCAAGAACTCATTCTCGTAGATTTTTTCACGATCTTTTCCTTCACCGTTAAAGCAAGTGACAATTATTTTCTAATATGCACATAACTTAGACAAGTCAGAGGTGTGTGCCTGGGATTCGAACCACGGACCTCACGTTTTAGATGCCGAGGCTATCACTACTTTATGGACGACATGGAGAATATATAAATATACAATCATTATTTACTATCTGTCATCTTCTATTTGGGAAAAATATTTTTTAAAACTATCTAATAAATGAATATGAAAAATTTCATGCTTGTGGATTTATTGATTTAGACCGGTCGTTCGTCATTCATCCCGTATACTATGCGTATTTTTAAATTATTTATTGACCAAACTGATTTTAATACTATTTTGATACGATGTCCGCATAGTAATATAGTACTCACTTACGGTTGATAGGCTCTTTTAGTATTTACAGCAAATTGTCGTTACAAAGCGAGTGATTTGTATTTAAATATACACAATGTTTTATAATCCTTGCAGATAAAACAAGCTTCAGAATAAGTACCCACTGTTCTAATACGGCAGCCACTTACAAGTTACAGTCGCACAAAACAATAAATTAATAGATAATACATATTTATATGTTTCCTTGACAATTTGTCCGGTCGCCGTCCGCACAGTAATTAGTGCACTCAGACGAACACTAATTTATAGCTCAAACTGTACACTGTACAATCAATGCGGCTGATTACTTCAATAAATTCATTTGATACATAAACTTACAAGTCAATTTCTTGTAACCGTAAACCGTGAAATGTGTTCATTACATTATTTTTAATTTTACTATAACAACATTATTTACTATAACAACATTAAATGGAACGAGTGTCCGACCTGAAGACGATCACAGATGCGTTATTATCTTTGTAGACTAAGTTAGAACGCCTCCATTTAATATCTG
>DWNM01000206.1:0-12746 GCA_018250375.1 Narcosius parisi helen
GCGTTGCTACCCCTGAGGACTAAGTTGGAACGCCTCGGAAAAGTATCTCTCCCTTACCACACCCTTCAAGGCATAAATAACAGCGCTTAACACTGCTATCATAATCAAGAAATAGGTGCGGCAGTGGTGCCTCTGGAGTCCAACACAAAGGGTTCTACCACCTTCAATTTCAATTTTAATGATATGTCACATAGCCTATATCTAGCTGACGCTCAAAATGCTTCCAGCGATACTTTGTTTGTTAAATTATGATAAGCAGTTCAGAAATTATGAGGGAACAGATGATCATAGATCACATGCAAACAGCAAATAAATCAGACATGATAACAACTATTGGGTGAATACTATGTTTTGGCAATCATATTTTGATATCGGCTTTGAAAACTAATACGTTGAAAACGTCATTGACGTAACTAAAGCCGGTTTGAGACGAAAATGGGCGGATGTAACATTCGACATTATTGTATTATCAGTGATCAGTATATCATATATTTGAGAGGACGTCACAGACATATTTCCACCCGTACCATTCACGGTTTACCGATAATTGTCATTTATTAACCATCCATGGCGACAATTAGTCAATTGCTTGCTATCACGTATTATTATCATTTGATAGGATTCCGCACGTCACAACGAAAAACAGAACTCTTATCATGGCACTACATAATTTACGAGTATGTCAGGGCAGATGGCAGACATATATAACGAACGTTAAATACCATTTTCTAAAAACTTACACTAATATGTAATTAAAATATTAGAATTTTTGTACATTAAATATATATATATATATACATTTAATTATTTTGTATTTTACAGCCTTGCACTTTTTTCTGCTTAGCCTAAAGGTCGACTGGGAGAGAATGCTTTTAGCATTAAGTCCGCCTTTTGTACTATTTTTAAGGCATAATAATGTTTGAAATAAATAAATAAATATATATAAAACTTACTACCAATTGGTGATAACACGAAGATGACTTCGCCATGTCCGGATATCGTTATTATTTGCTATAAAGTCGAATGTCTGGCAAAAACTAATCAATCGTCATAGTAAGGCCGTTCATTGATACAAGCGTGACAATATCTATTGATATCATTAAGCGAAGTCAACGACCACGACTGAGCTGAACTCCTCAAATAGCCGGATGAACCAGGATTTCCGCTGTCCACTCACACATCCGAACCATAATACAATCGGAGCACAGTTTGTGCGTAAAGCCGTAAACCCGACCATTGTTTCAATGATTTAGCAAATAAAAAGCGAGCCCAGAAGGCAAAAACCTGGTTACAGAGTTTGTCTGGGGAGTCAGTCTGCACGCCCATTTTGCCGTTGCCGCTTCCTATTCCGGCTATTGTTGAGCGTCCTGTCACAAATATGCATGCGTACACGCACACACGCATATCTATCTATACAGGTAAATAAAATTGGTGTGTCTGTTTGTAACCTCAAAATAACAGCTTGTAAACAAATGCATATGGAAGTATACAGTTTATTTATAAAAAAGCCACTATTAAAATTAAAAAAAAAATAGTTTAAAAAAATAAAAAAACACGCTTTCATAAAATCCAAACTAAAAAATAAACTTAAATTAAGAATAGTGTAACTAAGAAAAAGCAAGCCGGAGCGTGCACCGGGATCCTCGAGCACAGGGGGCCCCCCAGCCTAACCTCCTAACCAGCAAACCACTGATTGAACTAAGAAAGGAATTTAACACCTTTAAAATATAAATACAATAGGTTGCAATATTCTACTTCTCTGTTTTTGAAAAATAAACTTCTAACCGTAAAATGAGCGTAAAATAAGGTTCTGTGAAAGTTTGAATTGTTTTATGAGGGAATTGCTAATAATATACATGTATTATAATGTCTTTATAAAACTTAAAAAAAAATAGTAAGGGGTCCATTATATTTTTTTGCACCAGGGCCCTTGGCTACCTAGGTACCCTCCTGATTCAATACCTTTCGTAAAATTGCTTCCGTGTACACCGTCGTAACCTTCAAATTCGAAACCATCTGTTTTTTTAATTCAAATGACTAACATGTAAGTGGTAAACCTAGTAGTAATTAGTCATTAGTGCTCGTAGACATGAAATCAACTTCAAAGACAATAGAAGTCCTTCCTGAGGTCGGCTACAGATTCATTAGTGTCTATGGAACTATGTATGTATGTGTCTATGTTCTTATTATTTATTAGTGGACTATGGAACACATCATGTAAACATCTCTCCTATTTTATTCAAACGAAAACACAGCAACGCTTAACATTACTATTATAGTGCACAAATATGCGTGACGGTGGTGCCTCCAGAGCTGAACCAGGAAGAGTTCCACCACCGTAAAAATACAATTGTTATTCAACGAACTGACTCCTACCCCATTGAACATACTGACACTTCATTCCACTAAACTGACCATACCAATCAATAAACAAAATACCATAAACCATAAATGCTTACGCTATGACCTTTACAAGAATAGATACTATAGCAGGTGCCACCTCACCTGCCAGCAGGTGCTAGGATACTAAAATAAAAAAATATTGATAACTATTAGCTTATTACCTCTTATACACCTGTTAAATTATTCAATTTGAGATAAATATTCAGTGTAGATCATGATGCATGAGGATTTCATTGATGCGACGCCATATTGTTACATTTCTTTTGAGGACATTTGCGCGGCAGCTGTTAAGAAAAAATAATTTTAAAGAGCATGTTGGGCTTAGCTGCTTTGTAGTTTTGTATTTATCTTTCTTTAAAGGATAATAAAGATCACCTGGCACGTAGTTTGTCCGAAATGATCTGTCTTTTTTTATATTTGCTTTTCATTATAAATAATATCCTGTTCGAATTTCAACGTGCGTCAAGGACATTTTGAAGAAAAAATCATGTAGGTTCGAATCCCGAATTAATTATCACTTGCTTTAACAGTGAAGGAAAACATCGTGAGGAAACCTATACGCCTGAGAGTTCTTAAATAAAAACTCAAAGGTGTGTGAAGTCTACGGTAAGTGGCCTGCACGGTGGACTATGGCCTAACCCTGCTCTGGGAGGAGACCCGTGCCCGGCAGTGGGACAACAATGGGTTGGTGATTAAGATCTTTGAAAAAGAATTCCGTAGAGGATCTACTTTTAATAAAATACTAGCTGACCAGTCGAACTAAGTACCCCCTTACAGTAAATAGTTTTGGTTTGTTGGTGCAGTTTAATCTTTAATTTTTTTCTTTACGAGTATTTTCAAAAATATTAATACTTACTATCCTATCCCCGACGAAGACAAACCCAAAAACACAAAAATCATAACAATTGGTCCAGGTGTTCGTGAGTTATGAATGGTGTAACTAACACGACTTTAATACGTATGGGTTTTTCATTTGATTTGATATATCTTACTTACGCATGTATTTACAAAGCACAAACATATTTTAAGTGGTAGAATCCTTTGTGGTTCGACTCACCTATTTCTGCCTAATAACAGCAATGTTAAGCGCTAATGTATTCCGGTCTGAAGGCTGTGGTAAGGGAGACATACTTAACCGAGGCGCTCCAACTTAGTCTTCAGGGGTACCAACGCATCTGTGACCAACCTCAAGTAAGCCTGTCTTATCTGGGGTTCGATTACAGATGTCCATAGGCGGCAGCAGCATCTTACCATTAAGTGGACTGGCTCGTTTGCTACTTCTATCATATGAACAAAACAATACAAAAATCATCTTCAACCCAGATTAGTGCCGCTCAAAGCGTGTCAAAACCTGAATGGGCTCAGGTTCGACACCCGATACAGGAAGCACATTGTTCTTACGAGGGGTTCTTAACAATGACACAAAAAAAGGAAGTCAAGTGATGACGTTACATAGTAATGAGGGTATAGTGGCATTAGTGATTGGGTATTGCGTTATACCAAGAGTTAAGTAAGAGTTGTGATTAAGCGCTTGTCAGAGAATTATGTTGTTATTTTTACAAGCTTTTATTTAACTTGCAATGTATGTACAGTGGCGTGTACAAGTTTCGGGCCATTCTATTTTTCATGCACATCACACAAAAATATGATGTTGAAAGAATATAAACGACTGATTATAGTATGTATTCGGTTATAATTGAAGAACAGTCAATTGTTTACATTAGAATTGTGTTTGGATAATAAATTGGCCAAGAATTTTTAATTAACCACTGTCCAAAAATATCAGGCCGCATACGAGTGAAGTGAAGAAATAAATATTTTATTATTAATATTTTTGACGACGTGGCGGAGCGGTCACCATGCCGGTCTGACGCGCAGAAGGTTCCGGGTTCGAACCCCGGCCAGATATCTGAGTGATTAATTTGGATTTTTGTTCTGGGTCTGGGTGTTTGTAAACACAAATACTTGTATATGTGTGCCCATGGTACCCACGACACAGGGAATCCTAATGGGGCTATTAATGTAGAAAAAGTCTTTGAAAAAAAAAGAAAAAAATATGTAATTTCATAGAAAAAAAATGGTGGCCCGAAACTTTTGCACGCCACTGTTTTATATTCTAAACACTTTACCTATCAAGTAGTTAATCAATTCACATATTTACTTACTATTATCTGACAATGGTTTCAATGGGATACAACGGATTCACAGTCCAGACCAAAAAAACGGGCGAGAAGATACAGAAACAAAACAAAAATGTAGTCTAGCATAACTATTGTGGGGTGCAACGGTAGTTATATCAGTCTGGAGGGTTCAGGGATCGATTCCCAGCCAGACATACTCATGGCTGTCGGCATGTCTGGCTGTTGATGTACTCGTCTTTGTGTGTGTCCACGGCCCGTACGACAGCGAATACTATAATAGAGCTTGGAGTATAGAAATCGTTGTGTGTTTGTTACATGGTAATTTTTTGATACGTATAGCTTACATGGAAACGTTATTGAAAATATCGTATACGTATATATATATATTATACGGAAACAATATTCAAACATGCGAGCATGCAGTCTACCTGATGGTAAGTGGCTATTGCCGCCCACGGACATCTGAAATCGACCGTGGATAAGATGAGAGTGCTATCGAAGGTCGATCACAGATGCTTTGCTACCCCTGAGGACTAAGTTGGAACGCCTCGGATAAGTATCTCTCCCTTACCACACCCTTCAAACCATAAACAGCAGCGCTTAACACTGCTATCATAAGGAAGAAATAGGTGTGGCGGTGGTGTCTCCGGAGTCGAACCACAAAGGGTTCTACCACCTTCATAGCTTGGGTGTTTACGATGATATATGCCCACACACACCGTTGTCCTTCCTGAATTCACTGGCTGGACGGTTAGAGCTCCCACTCTTGCCGCCCGCAACATCTGAAACCCCTTTATAGTCGCCTTTTGCGACTTGCAGGGAATACCGTGTCTCTATTCTGGTCCCAAGACCTAGGTTTCATTTGTATTACCTTCATAACCTGTAATTTTACTGGACAACTCTTCGCTTTACTTGAAACCGGAAGTTAAAGAGAAGGTAATACAGTAGGTACAGTTTGATTTTTCATGCTCTCGAATTGGAATCTTGCAGTTTAACTACAGACAATAGATATATTTTAATTCGTTTGTACTCAATGCACCAATTACACCTGTTTGTCAGCCGACTTTGAAAATATATTATTTCGTTGAAATTGACGTACGTATTTATTAACAATCAACAGTTCGGAGTAACATTAATATTCTCTCTTTAACGCGGGTGAAACCGCGGGGCACAGCTAGTATAACATACATATGAATATTTTAAAACATATTCCGAAAAAGCGTCACGTAGCCTATCGTCGGCAAGGTGTTACTCGCAGCCGAGCACGGACTTGCGGCAGCAGTTGCAGCAGCGCGGCAGCAGCAGGCGCGGCGCGGCGGTGGCGTTGAACTCGCGCGCGCGCCCGCCCGCGTGCGGCGGCACGTACGCGCGCCCGCCGCTGCTGTACTTCGGGCCCTCCGGCAGCAGCACGTGGCGGTGGCACAGCCGCCCCTGCCGCAGGTACGCCTCTAGCTATAGTATAGCGACGGCGATACCTTTCTTCTTCTTTTGAGATGGGACCGCTGTGGTTGCCGAGTGCGCGACGGTAGTTTTTTTTATAATATAGAAGTAACAGACGTTCGATCCGCATTGTTGTAAATGACCGTTGCCGGTCATAGAATTTGTAATCGAGCCCAGAGAAGATCAGAGTTTTATTTGCTCAGATGCGTCCCGAGACTCGTGAGACCCCTGAGGTCTAAGTTGAAACGTCTCAGATGAGTATGTCTCCCTTACCACACCCTTCAAATCAGAAGACGGCAGCGCTCGACACTGCTGTTATTTGGTAAAAATACATGCGACTGAGACAACATGTGGTTTGTTTAAGAAGGCATCACCGCATACTGAGTTTTGAAACAATAAATTGTTCCTGAAATACTTCACAGACAATACAAAGAGCTGCAGATTTATTTTAAATAAACGGCACTTCTAAAATAATCTGTTAGAAAACGTCTTGTAGAATCAATAGTATATTAATTACTTTAAATGTGCTTACCCCTAACCGCTTCTTGTGTATGCGTCCGCCCTTCGCGGGCGCCATGTCGAGCAGCTCTGCGCGCGGCAGCCGCTCCAGGCTCTCCTTCCTCTTCAGACCCATCACTGCTTCTCGCATCACTTGCTGTATTTCCAACTCTCTTAATTTCTTGGAATCCTTTGTTTTTTTCTGACGATTAGTTGGTTTCGGCGGGATAGGTACGGCCGGCGTCTGTATCGCCACCTTGCTGCTAATGAACTCCTTTAATAAGCCTTTGTTCTTCTCTATAAACTTTTTAAACTTTTCTAGTTTCTTCTTATTTACTTGTTGCCGGAGTTGACTTAATGGTTTAGTTTGTATGTTTGTAGGTATTGTTGGCAAAGTCGTTAAAATGGGCAACGGTGTTAATTCAACGTTTTTCTTTGAAAATAGTTTAATTTTATTTCGTATCACTTTGTCAGTATATTTTTGCTTTATTTTGTTTATATTTCTCCAAGGAGCCCTTATTGTTGGTATGTGGTTGACCGATACCAATTTAGTGTTATTGGCTAGGAGTGTCTCAGTGTCTAATGATTTCCTACGTTGTGGGTTATCTTCTCCTTTATTATCGTCTTTTGATTCCTTAGATAATAATGCATTGTCTACTCTTTTTCTTATTTTGTCTATTATCTTCATGCGTTCATCTTCTTTATCATGTTTTCTGCGGAAATTGCTGGAAGGGTCAGTTATGCCTATTCCTAAAGAATAAAATTTGTTGCTAATTTTAGGTATAGTTTCCGTTCTTGGTACTGCATCGTCGTTATGTGTTGTATTTAATGTTTTATTTTTAAGAGCGTTTAAATGGGAAACGTCCAATGATTGTTGGGTAAGGTTGCTTGCTTGCGAGGCTTTACTGCGTAAAACGTCTACATAATCATCATTATTTCGTCGAAGATCTTCTTTGAGGTTCTCTACAAACGCCATATCTTTCTTCTTAAACGAATCTGAAATAGGAACTATATTGTGTAAAACTAATGTCATCCTAACAATAAATTTGTTCCTTTGCAAAATTTAAATATGTGAATACGAACCTTTTACTTTTAATATTGCATAATTTTCCCAAAACAAAAGCACAAACAAGAAACTAAATATAAAAATCATGGTCTATATTTTTATTTACTGCCACTATTTCGCCCTATTTTACTTATTTTACGTATCGCATTATGAAACCACAATAAACTGATTTTATGCATTACATTTTTATTGTTAGTTTTCATAATAAAATTTTCTGGCTAATTTAATAATAGTTTTCGTAACATGGACTACTAAGTACTATGACACCTCTACTAACACCCTCTACTAAAAACACTCTGACAGGCTTTGATTGAATTTTAGGAGCCTTGTTTATTACTTTTTTTTTAGTGATATTCCTATTTATACGTAATGTATCCCAGGTCTAGGCTAGTATAATATTACAAATCAGTTTTTGATCACTATCTTTTGTGTTTTGTACGTCTACGATGTGATTAAGAATAATAATGATAGTCATTTATAGCATAATTCAAAAATATCTGATGCAAGACTAAATGAAACATTCTAAACAAACTATTACAAATTTAATCACAATTTCATATTATTTACTTGTGTAGCTACAAAACGAAAATTTCATCTGGCGTAACAGTAATCATGAGGGTCATATTCTGAGCTTCTTTATCAGAATTATCATTTGCGTGTAATACGTGTATATCCAACGGCTTATAACTTTCTTTGGGCTCAGTATCTTCAGTGGCAATGTTAGTTTCGTTAACTGGTGGAGGAGGTAGCTCGTCGTCTTCATCGATAGTGCCGATATTCGCCGGGAGGTGCATGTACTGGCGGCGTCCGCGCGGTAACCTGAAGTCCGGGATCGGCCCTCCGCCCATGTTCACAATGGACACGCTTTCTGGGGTTTCTTCTTGGATTAATGTAGATGGACTGCCACTTCGACGATATGTTTTTTTTATCTAAGACACGTAATATGGATATGGTTAGAAACTCGTTGTTAAATTTATTTTGTGTTGTAATAAAATAACTTACATAAAAATATATTACTCGAAATACTTCTGTTTTGAAATTATCTACTGTTTGTACTTTATAAAGCGTTTTTGCAGTATTTGATAAACACAATCGGTAAATTTATTTTAATGAATATTGATGCATACAATTTACCTACCTTTAAGATTTTGTACTGTGCCGTTGTCGTAAGACTATCGTGATTGTTGTTATTGTATAGTTGTTGCGTATCGGTAAAGGAATTATCTTCATACGAAATTTCACTTTTATATTTAGGCGTATGTCTGTTTTTTTCACTGATTTCTCCTTCGAACATACGACCTGATATTATCCTGTTTATTTTTATGTCCTTTCCTTGCACTATATCTTTCAGATCTTCATCAATGGACTGTGTCCTGAAGTTAATCATGGTGCCTTTATTTTTTAAATCGATATTATCTTTGTTCTTAATTATGCGTTTCTTGCTACTTTGAAAATTTATCGTTTGTCTATATTTTTCGTAATATGTATTTTTATAGATTTTATCAGACAACGGGTCATTATTTTGAGGGTTATATTTATGAGACTGTTTTCTATAGTGAGATCGAGGTTGAGGATCTTCTTGGCTTTCATCTGACATATAATCATAGTTATTTTGAACTAATTTTCGGCGTAAAGATTTTGCAAGCTTTTCCGAATTGTTTTCAGGTGTTATTTCACCTGTATAGGAAATAAAAATATTAAATAACCTTAGAGAATTAGAAATAATTAAAATCACAAATTATTGAGAAGAAGAAACAATAGTTATATTTAAGTTTATATAACTTTAAATACGGTTTGTATATAAGGTATCGTTAATTGATGACTTATGGGCAGGAGTTGTGACAGCTTAAATATCGATATATCACCAGTAATAATACAGGCCTCACCTGATCTGGCGGCGCACAGTGAGGCTGCCAGGCACAGCGTGAGCGCGCGCGCGGCCATGGCGTTGCGACACACCACAAAGCGCACAGCGCACAGTGTGCTTACATTGTAGTGACATTGCTCACTTTATTGACACTAAAAGAATTATGCGTATTTTTGTGTTGCAATGTAGGTATTGTAGGCATGTATTGTATGGATATGGGATCTATTCTGCCTCGTTACTTCAGTTTTGTTTCATAGGTACGGTAGACAATACTATAACGTATCTGCATATATATACTCTATCTTCACGATATAGAAACTAGAGGTAAAAGTGTAGGCTACAAATATCTAAGTGTAGTACACCTCATCCAGCGCGCTGAAAATTGCATAAACCTTTCAGTAGAGGTAAGACTTCTTTAAATATTCCTCTTGTTCTTTGAAATTTCGTTTGTTAATAGACGTGTAAGCGGGCGTAAGTCGCGCGGCTTCCTCGGTTATTAGCGAGCGGCTTATCGCTTGTTCCGCATCAGATAATAGCCAACCGCCTTATTGTCTTATACAGACTCTTCGCGCGCTGGTTAATGCTGCAAGCCAGGCGCCAGGCTTATCAAAATGCAATAACATTTTTAGATACAATATTTTTGTTGCAAGGTATATTTTTCGTACATCATTTGTGATTTTACTTTTTACTTGTGTTTGTGAAACTGTTGTCTAACTTCATACGTATAATGTATATATCTATGTTCGGGACAAATCTTTCGAGTCAAATTTAACACACTTACCGTTATCCGATTGAGCTAAAATTTTGCATGCATATTATGTACATTGGGTAACGACGGGTATTTTCATTTTAGTACAAATAAAAGGTTGTATTTAAAGTTTTTTTTTTATATTTAGAGGTTACGATATGTAATCATAATAAGATGAAAAGATCATTCGAATTTTGTAATATATTTAACCTAAATTTTTTGTCCTCATTTAATAGTTAAGATGTTTCGTAATTTTTAATTGTGCCAGTTTGCCCTATAAACTAAACAAAAATAATAGTAATGTATACCACTCTAAACAACAAACGACTTCGCTTTAGTGAAGTATTTCGGTTTACGAAATAATAGCTGGAATAGCTGGACTTACAACTGAAAGAAACAAGAAATTGTAGATTGGATTTAAAAACTTTCATCCATTTATACAGAGAGCATCCAGATAGAAAACATCGGATGAATTGAATCTAATCAAGAGCCGGGAGCGGAGCTGCAACGAATATAATTGGCATTTGTACTGGAGCGACACGATAACAATAGAAGCGACTTTTTAGTCGTCTGTCCGTCCGGCGATGTCGCGCGGGACGGACAAAAACAATTACATTTTGTGCTGGAAGCTAAAAAGTTCCTAACAAAGTTACAGATGTCCATCGATGCAATTTTATTAAAGCTTGCCGGGACGCGAGACAAGACGGGACGGGACGAGAAAGGGTGAGACGGCGGGACGGACCGGACTTTGACACAACAATCGAGATCTGCGACTTCGACAAAGCAGTCCTCATTATCGTCCAACATTGTGTTCAGTCCTTTCTGCTGTAGTTTCAAAAAACACTCAATTCTAAGAACTTTTTTCCAGCATTGACCTCTGGTCGCGGAATTAATTTTCCAAAAGAGACCAAGTTGGAAAATACTGTTGTCTATTTTACTGTTTGATTCAAAAGTTTAATTAAATTCGTGAGGAATTCGAAGGAAATCGAGATGGTGAGGGGTTATCAATATCATTCTACGTTATAGTATGACAAATTTAGGTAATATAACTTAGCTACATCAAGGTCTCGACCGTTCCCGGCATCGCTTAACTTTCTAGACCGATTACGATCGACACAATCCGCGGGGCCAGGCACAAACACATAAAAAAGCGCATAAAAGGTCTAAATCCTATATTTTATAGAACACGTTATTTGCATGTAACACTTGTTCGAAATTGTGTCAGTTTAGAATGCGTTGTAACTGGAATAAAGCAACACAAACGATAGTTTTATAGCCAACATGAAATACGCGGCGACACCGCAGAGCAGTAGCTGGTGGCTACAGAATGCTTCATAAAATCTTAGATGTTCAGATTCAATAACAGTTGCACTGAACGGGCCCTCCGGCGGCAGTGGTTCTGGAAGTATCGCTCGAGGCGCGAACGTTGCCCGTTTATTTAAAATTAAACTTTGTGTATCCAACTGAAGGTATAAACTTGCATTGCCGATGCGAGGTTCCGTAATAGCGACGAATGAAACAAGCTTACGCGATGTAACCAAACAGAACCCTATTCTTGCGTGTTAAAGTTTATTTTTAATTTTTAGGGTATCTTTCGACGTGTTGGCTTTTTGATATCTGGTCTCAAACCGGCGTATCCAGCAGTTTGTTTCTTGGTTCGGTACAAAAGTGCTACAATGAGGCAAAGACAATGGCGCCGCAATGAATGCTCGGCCATGTTGGATTTCGTTAGATGTGTCGGCAGCCGCGCACTCGACTGTAAGCACTAGTTTCGTAATATATACGACATTATTCATTTGACTGTTTAAATTTAGGCAAATCGTCTGACTATTTCTTTTATATATGATGTATGATGAATAGTATTGTTCAATAACGTATTTACTACCTGGTAAGGTTTGTATCGAACAGACCAAGAATGATGTGAGCCAGAGAGGTAAATAAATAAAATAAAAATATAGGAATTTTGGTATATCGCGCAAAATTTAGATTTCCGTTAAATAAAGTACATTCACATTAAATTTTTATTTACATCTCCATTATTTTCATCCTTTGTTACATATAAAGTAACAGTAACAGTTGTGTTCCTAAGTACTGTAAGTTAACTATATTGTTCGTAAATCGTAAGGTTTCACTATAACTGCAAACAATTATCAAGTTGATTTAATCTTTCTTGATTGATCGATACAAACCCACTCTTACTATTTTTGAAACGAATCATTTCATTTATTTGTTATCAGACATAGGGTACAAGATGGTTTACATTATATTACACGCTCTGATAGGTCGTATTACAACGTAGACATATAACAATCATCATCATCAACCTATTACTGACCCACTGCCGGACTCAGGTCTCTCAGAATGAGAAGGATTAGGCCATAGTCCACCGCGCTGACCAAGTGCGAATAGGTACACTTCACGTACTTCGGGAACCAATTTTTTTAAAAAACTCTCAGGCGTGCAGGTTTCCCTAGGATGTATACAAATATTACAATAAATCTAATACCCTTAAACGAGCAATTCTTGTATATGTATATCAACGATCTCAGAAACGGCTCCAACGATTTTCTTGAAATTTAGTTT
>DWNM01000207.1:0-12738 GCA_018250375.1 Narcosius parisi helen
TTTCGTGACGGTGTGCGGGCGCATTGTAAAAATTTACTGTCATCATTTTTCAACGCGCCGAGAGAAGTATAACTTCAAAAAACAATGTTTATTTGCATAGAGTTGGTGTACATACCATGCTATAAATATTAAAAATCTCTTACTCTGCTACAGTGCGATAGCATGCAAATATTAGTCTTAAAATACAAATACAATTAAATAGTCATTAAAATATTTTCTATACGAAATTATTATTGCCATATTATCATAGCCACTTATGTTATAAAAATATTCAAAAGTAGATACGCCTTTAATGTAGATTTGAAAATAACAATATATATATATATAAGACATCTTAGAGACATTATATAAGACATAAGTAATAGTGAATAATATACTCGTATATGAGTAAGCGTACATAAATCAAACAGCTAGTTTTCAATATTTTTCGTTAATGAATTTAGTGATTACCAAATATTTTTGTAATTCGCGCTCTACTTCTGCACATAGACACACTACATACTACACTACATATAATCAGTGGTTCTAGGTTCGAATCCCAGACAGACACCTGTGATTTACGAAGTTAGGCATGTTTTAGAAAATAATTATCAATTGCTATAACGGTGATAGACAAAAAAACTTACGTCTGACGTCTGACTTAACGTCTGAGAGTTATTTAAAAAAAGGTCTCAAAGGTGTGTGAGACATTACCAACTTCCATAAAATCCTCTTACTCTGAAAGGTGACCCAGCAGTGGGGTAGTACTGGGTTGATATCGATATTTTTTGCCCACATGATGGTAAGTGGCAACTGCCGCCCATGGAGATCTGTAATCAACCTCAGATAAGATTAAAGACCTACCTGAGGTTGGCCACAGATGTGTTGCTAAAATTGAGGACTAAGATGGAATGCCTCGGTTATGTATATCTTGCTTACCGCACCTTTCAAACCAGGATACAGCATCGCTTGACACTGCTGTTTTTAGGCAGAAATAGGTGCGGCGGTGTTGCCTTCGTAGTCGAACCATATATGGTATTACCACCAGAAATATAGTACGTCTAGGTAAAGGAAAAAGTCGTGAAAAAATCATGTAGGTTCAGCACGGTGTGATTGTTGCCGCGCGCATGCGTCATCCTGTCGTATTGGATTATAATTGAAATAAATCCATCTGATACTCCCCGAGGACTTGTAGAAAACTGATTCTTTCTTATCTCTATTATTTTTCCCTCCAACATCAAAAGTTTGTTAGAATCACCACAGATGACCGTAATTTGTATGTATGTATTCTTTAATCATAGATTATGGATTTGGGCAGTTTAAATTTTGAAATTCAAAATGGCCGCCGAGGAACAGCCGGGAGCTGCGTCGGTGTTGCGCCAAAAAATAAATATTTTGCATCGTCAATAACATTTTTGCCGCCGCCACTGCGCATGCGTGGCCGGACCGACGCTACACGTCAGAAATATGCAAATTAATCTATAAAAAAGAGATTTAGGGAATCCACTACAAATGTTTAGTTTGGAAAATGTTCAGTTGTTCAGTATTTCATGTCGGTGATGTGTTGACGATATTTGTTGTTGAGCGGCGACGTCGGGCGCGGGTATCGCCGTCCCTGTCTACGTGTACGGCGCATGCTCAGTTGTAATGTTTATATTATTTGTATTTGAGCTGTGTATCACGTAAACTATAACTACCACAGCCGTACCGCCAATACTGAGGGCCAGCGCCCGCCCCTCCCCGCGCGGCACGGTAGTTAAATATTTCTTGCTTATTTCGCCCTAGCATTGTTGTGCCCGCCGCGACGAAGGCTGTTGTGTATTGTTTAGAGGCGCGTTTTCGAACAAATATTACTCATAGTAACACCACGGCGCTCCTGACTCGATATATACGTAAGGAGTCGGTCGGAAAGCGATTAAAATTTATTTTAACGAGGATGCAGCTAGATGCAGTGGCGTAAATAATTTGCATCGGAAACTGCATTCGGTCAGAACTCATGAGTGGTAGATTTCGTCGCTGTTCAGTGTTGAGGTTTTTATGATGTTCCCAATTAATTATTGTTGTCTGTTGTTTTGTTGTTATGTTTTGTTTTTTAATAATGAGTGTTGGAAGTTTTGATTTACGAGCGGTTTCGCGCGGTCCGGCAACGTTTTGCGATCGACTTTTAAATTTCGAAGACCACATTTCCTGAATTTAACGTCAATCTCTCAAAAAAGTATATTTTTTAATTTCAAACTGGTGGTGTTCCTATCAAGGAGATTTTGTAAGTAAAACTACAATGTCTTTTAATGTACCCGTAAATAACTTTTTCAATTTAGTATTCTATTTAATTATTTATATTTTGTTTTAATATTACAATTTTCTAAAACAGTAAAAAAAACTAAAAAATTTAAATATAAGCTTTTCTGCAGAATTCTTGAATATAATCTAATGCTACTGAAACAATTTTAAAATATAATTTAGAATTATTAAATCGCGTTTGTTACAAATAACTGCTTAAAAATAAAAGTGTAACCATCACGACTTTAGCGCTCCGCGTAAAAAGTTTGAATTTCGAACTCGGAACTTATAAGCACGTGGCCCATCGCTCATGTGTTCGCGGCGGCCAATAGCGAGCGTCGCTTATAAGCGACTCGACCAATCCCGTCTGCCGCTGTAGAGCGCCAACTTTGACAGCTCATAAGAGACGGAACGCGCGAAATTGTACTTTCGGTTTACGAATTGGTTTTAAAACTTTTTTTTTGTCCGAATACATCACATATTATTAAAAAAAATACTTACTTTTTAATTCGGTTTGAAATAAAGTTGTGGTATTTAATAAATAGTAAATATTTGACATATGGAGTAATTTGATTTGAAACTACGGATTTGTTTTTTTTTTTTTATTTAAATGGAAGTAACAAACGAGCATGCAGTCCACCTGATGGTAAGTGGCACTACCGCCCATGGACATCTGTAATCGACCCTGGACAAGACAAGTCCCACCGAAGGCCGACAGCAGATGCGTCGCTACCCCTGAGGACCCAGTTGGAACGCCTCGGATAAGTATCTCTCCCTTACCACACCCTTCAAGCCATAAACAACAGCGCTTAACACTGGTATCATAAGGAGGAAATAGGTGTGGCCGTGGTGCCTCCGGAGTCGAACCACATAGGGTTCTACCACCTTTACTAGCAATGAATCATTTGTTGTTCCGTGGTTATATTGCAATTAACATCTACAGGTCCCAGTATTATGCGCGTTGTACCGTATCAGACTTAAAAATCAAAACATCTCTACAATCACGTTGCGACTCAGCACCTTTAGCTGGAGTTGAGCCGCAACAGATTTTGTTCGGTCCAAAAAGACAAAACATCCTACTAATGGTTCCGCAAAATGTTGCAGCTCAACTCGTTTGGCGTTAGCTCGGAGCAGAGTTTGGATTTACGCGGTCAGGAGATCCTTCCTACCCGTCTAATCGAGTAGACCAACGAACGCAACAAGTGTGTGGCCAGCCCTGGATCTACAATTTTTATTGAATCGGGATAAAAGTTCATATTAGCACCCCCCCCTATGATATACTTTTATACAGCGGTAGGCTAGATTATATTTTAGTTTTTATTCGCTAAAACATTATAGCATATCATGATTTAGGCACCCCTGAAGCTGCCGCCCGGGTCAGGTTCCTCGGTTTGCCCCACCTACCTACTTTTAAACTGAAAATGGCCCCAGCTACAATACATTTCAATAAAATACTGATCTGTATAATTATAAAGCTATCGTTAAAATTGACGTAAAGTAATCCTTGAGTATTGTTTACATAATAGGTATATTTACCTAATTATATTATGGTAGTTAAGTAAAATTCCTATACTTTAAACGAACACTTCTTGTATATACATTTGTATGTAATTGGTTTCTCTGAAACGGCTTTAAAAATTTTGACGATTTTTTCTATTTAGTGTGTACTATTAAAATTGATCTAGGTAAGTGTCACCTCCGTTATAATCCATTTTCACAACAAAAATACCTTTATATTTTTTGTAGTGCCACCTGTTATTTATTAAAAAAGCGTTGATCTATATAATGTAACACATGGTGCTGATTTACTTAGTTATCTGTAGCATTATAGTTCCATTAAGTTATGTTAGAAATACTATATTCCGAGCGAAGCTCGGTCGCCCACCTAGTTAAGTATTTAAGTGACTTAAATTTTTTTTTTCAGTTAGCGATTGCAAAGACAAATGGAAAAATCTCCGATACAGCTTCATAAGAAGTCTTAAATTGAATCGACATGGCTCGTCCAAGACGAAATATTATCTTAAAGACGAAATGGAGTTTGTATTGCCGTACGTCCGAGCACTTCCGTCAATACTAGCAGAGCCTCCCACGTATTGTATAGATTCCGATACGGATGAAGAAACCACTGACAATAATCAGCAAACTTTATCAATACAGCAAATAGATGAAAGTCAATTGCACATTTCTGAACCTCCAAAAAAGAAAATGCAATGCGATGCGAGTGCAATGTATACTGATAGCAGTAATTTAGAAACTCCCACCATTCCACAAATAAACGACGAAGAAGCTAGAAGAATGTTTCTTCTTAGTTTGCTACCAGAGGTTGTCACATTGAGTGAACCCCAAATGCGAAGTTTTAGGAGGAAGGTCTTAGAACTTATTGATGATATAAGTAATGAAAGCCCGTATTTAGAGTCGCATGAGCTGGAATTAAGCTTAGAAAATACTACAGAAACAGAAACATTAAAAAGTGAATCTACGAAGATACGAGAGGACATACCTAAATAAAAAAAAAAAGTTTCATTATTGTAGCTTTCCATCTCATCTTCAATCCCCTAAACGTCTGGAAATGGTATTTAAATTTTAGATATCAATCCTACGTTATCTTAAATTTCGAGGCAAAAATGTCACGCCTTGTAAAGACAGTCTCTATGTTTATATCGCACCAAAATCAGTTCCGCCTTTTTAAGATTAACCAATTTAAGCAAATTACATAAAGAAATGAACGTAAAACACTTATTACAGTAATCTTGATATTATTACGGATCCTTTATAATTATTAAAAATTGATCAAGTGCGAGTCGAACTCGCACACAGAGAGTTCCGTACGACCAAATTTTCATTTATTTTTCTTATTTTTACCAGACTCCTTGCAAAAATGTATTTCAAGCATATGCATATACGCACTGGCGGATCCAGGATTCATGTTTGGAGGGGGCTTGACCCAGCTGAGCAGTGAGGTATTAATTGTTGGCGAATAAATAATCGTCAATAGCGTTCATTAAGGCGAACATAATAATACACTAAGAAGTAAATAGTTACTAAGAAAATAAATATTAAGTTTTAATTTAAGATTTGTATTGGGTGTATTTAAAGAAATGATTTAGGGGGGCTTGAGCCCTAGCCTCTCCAGAATCCGCCAGTGTATGTGTCTCATTTTTGGGCACACCCAACAACCAGATGGATTGATGGATTTTAACGTATTATTATGAGATATTTATTGTACATATGGTCAAATTAGTGAGCCCCCTTTATTTTCAGTATTTTTTTTTGTTATAACAGCCACAGTCACACACTCTGTAAAAAAGTGTCCATTATCAATTAGGATTCAACGGATAAAGGCCTGTGATAAACGGATAGTTAATTATAGGGTCCCTCTTCTACCCTTTGGATTCGGAACTTGACGCGCCATATTCGTTTCCTATAAATTAGCATATATGTATTATTATCGATTACAACATGGTTAAACAGGGCGTTGTTAAGGCCTTGCTTATCATACTTCTTATCTTTCTAACAAATCAATGGGACACTTTGGATGTTAAATTAAATTTCATAGCTGTATTTTACAAATATGTAATTTTTAGTTTAAAATTGACAATATTTATTATAAAATATTACTTTACTGTATACCAAAAATGATTAGACATTTAATTTGAATAAAAAATAATATGATAAGACTTATTAATATTATATAATCCTAAGTGTTTACTTGTATCTTAGAAGAAATGTATACATATAAAATATAATTGTGTATCATCAGTCATTCATGCATATTTTTATGGATTTATGCATATTATGACTGCAGCAACAACCAAGTACCAACATGGCATTTGTAACATTAATATTATCTTTTTCATCCAATATCTAAGGAATATTTGAGCTAACAAAGTGTATTAATTAATATAAGTATGCTGATGATAGTTAAAACTAAGATTGGAGTGTGTCTGAGTATTTATATTGGAATGTGAATAAACAATAAACGATTTAACTTATAATTTATTTGTGTTTCATACTATACAACAAAGTCGTTCTTAAACTAGATAATAAGCATGCACATTTTCTTGTAAAAATATAGTCATATGATATATTATCATAATTTATAAGTAAATGCAAGACAAAGGTATTGTGAAAGTGGAATTAAAAGTATATATTTAATATTCATTAAGATATCCAGAAATGTAGAAGTTGAACTTACAGAATTAAATAAATATGTAAAAAATTCGAAGCACAAAATTATGTTCATAAAGAGACAACTTCATTTTATGGGAGCATTTTTCATGGACTTGGTTATTACAGGGTTTCCATTAAGTTTGCTAATTAATTTATTTCCTTGCCACACTGCAAATAAATTATCATTTGTCTTTAAATCAGCTTGGAGTTTCTCCCACACTTTCTTTTTAGGATTCAGCACATCATCAGGTTCTCCTGTTTCATATCCCTCAATAATAATTCTATCACCTGGGTTGCTATCCTTCGGGGCCAGTAAAGGTTCTACTTGTTTAGGCTCATCAATGGATGCACATAGAACCATTCCTTTAGATTCCACTCCACGCATTTTAGCTGCTTTCAAGTTACATAAAACAATGACATCTCGGTTTTGCATTTCCTCTATTGGCACAAAATTAACCAATCCTGAAACAATAGTTCTAGGCTCTGCTTCACCTACATCAATCTTTTCTACATATAAAGAATCAGCATCTGGGTGCAATGATACTTCAACAATTCTACCTACTCTTATATCTAACTTGCTTGGTGTTATTTCATCAGTTGCTGAATTTGCATTGCCCTTTGACTTTGGTGGAGGAGGATAGGCTTTTTTAGTTAATTCTTGTAGCTTGGGATCTTTAAATGTTTCTTGAATTGGAGCTAAAAGTTTATTAATGCATTGCTCGACGGAAGCTTTTAAATCTCCTGGATGAACTTCCTCTTTCTCAAATGCTTTTTCTAAGTCATCAAAATTAGTATACTCAATATCACCCCCATGTTCAGATGCTCTACATATCTTGAATGTATCCCCTTCCTTCATTAAGGGAAATATTACATGCTTGGTGAAGGATAGCACTCCATTGTCAGTTATGTTGCCAGGCTCACAGAAAGCTTTCTTGAGCTTTTTCTTGACATTAGCTGGGTTGTCTAGCAAATCAATTTTACTTTCCTCCTCAGATGACGACATTTTTGCACCAGTAAGGCCAGGAACCATTGGATTCATGAGATGCACTCTTTTAGCATAGCCAAGTTGAGGTAAGTATTTTTCTGCCAGTGTAAAGATTTTCCTCTGGTCTACACCACCAAACTGGGCATCAACTTTCAAGTGCTCCTCATCTAATGCCTGCAGACCAGGATACAGTAACCCACTTAAGAGTGGATGATCAACCTGTTTCACAACTTCTGCGCCTGCCTTTTTTGCATCATGTTCTGTTATAACAGATGACATACGGTACACATCTAGAGTATATTCCTTACCAAGTTGATACTCAGTTCCCCTCACAAACTTCAATTTTTCTATTGACACATCGATTGAAGTAAGCATAGCTTTGATTGCAGCTTCGTAGTATTGAGTCCGCAGTGCTAACAATTCCCAGGGAGCTTTCATATTGTCCAAGTAAGCATGCAAGTCAGCAAATAAAATAGTCACCTCACATCCTGCTTTTAGAAAGTCTGCAATCTTGGACATAGGAACAAAATAAGCGACGTGTGGCCGACCGGTTGTGGCAGTGCCCCAGTAAATTTTGAGGTCTCTCTGCTTCAATATATCAACCAATCGATCTTCACCTAAAACCTCCTGCAGGTTCCGCGTTATAAGATGTTTCTTCTCCGCAACATCAGCCATAGTGATATCCGCGCCAGTTTCTGAAATTGAGAACAATATTATTGAACAGATTGTTCACTATAAGGACACGTTAAACTTAGTAAAATCTTTTAAATATTGTTGACGAAAGAACTGAACTTGATAGGATCATAGCAAAATTCTTAATAAAACATAACGTGAACATAGTAAAATCATCTATTGTGACACGTACCTATACACTTGAAATAATTTCTAATGTCCACTTATTGCATCAGATAATTCAAAATAAGATACCTGCAATGTAAAAGTAACCTCACACAATCTCTACTTGATGACGGCAAGACACATGTCATATGTCATTGGTAATTCAAAATTCTTGTTGGTCATATATATAGTCTTTTTGCACTTTATAATCTATGATTGTAGATTAAATATAAAGTAGAAGAAATCGCAACTATATATATTTTGGAATTATTATTATTTAAGCCAAAACAACTTGAATTACATAATTTTGTTAACAATTCCTCTAACTTAATAAGTTATTTTTAAGAAGTGTAAATATTATTAGTTCTTTCTTCTTTAAATCATATTTACATCGGGTCATACTGGTAAGTGTTCTAAATTTTAAAGATTTTCATTGTATTTTTATACAAAATAAATTCGTAGAAAATAATTATTATAAGTATGTTTTTATTTTTCTAAATTATAATAATGCTGAGTTGAACATTGGAAGCTAATAATCTTTTTTTGTTTTATAATGTTGTTATTAAATGAGCCTTTAAAATTAAACAGAGGGTGGGTATCCTGGCACCTATGCAATTACAGCATTATTATTATAAATATTATATAATAATAACATCTTACATACTGTGATTTGGTAGAATAAATTTAATATGAGTGTATTAAGGTTAACCATAATAATTACACGAAATCTATAGATAGCCCTTATTAAATTTGTTTTTTATTTAGTATATTTAAATAAAATATTGTCGTAGATATACTAATAGTGCATTATAAAACTCTATTCTCCGCATTAATAAAATCAGTACTTATTTATTATAAATTCTATAATTATTTTTAATAAAATATAAGACAAATTAAACCAACTTATTGATCTATCTACATACAAATAATGAGATAGATTGAGATTGGCACAATATAAAATAAAAATAAGATCATTTGTGTCGTTCGAAGACAAAAGCAATAAAGGTCTTTAGAAATAAAAAAAATACATGTTTTACAGTGTTATCAACAAAATGTGGTATTTTTGTGGTTATTAACTAATTTATTGGAAGTATTTTCAACTAATATATTTACGTATCTAAACAAAATAAGGTTATTTTACTTTCAAATGGTATTTTAAAGTTTGACTGAAATTCGAAATTGGCGCTACTATCGCAGTGAATGCTCGCGTTTCCTGTCAAAAGCGCCATTGCGCATGACAGTCAGTGCGGCCTTGCAGACTGAAGAGCGCTGCCAACAAAGGCCGAGTCGATGGGGTTACAAAAAATTGATAATTTGGACGTCTAAAACCCTTTTGTTGTTGTAATTATAATTTTATATAGGTTGTGAATCTGTGATTACGTTAAGAAATGTGTGAATGATATGAATCGTGACGGCTAGCAAAGGAGTCAGCTGGTCTACAGTGCGAATAGTGAATAAGAAATGGCGGCCTTGCCAGCAGGTGTTCAGTATGCGTTATCATCGGAGTCTAGTAATAAAGAAGCCAAGGAACTAGTGTTTGTGAAATTAACGGATTCAGCACTAAAAGCTATAGAAGACTTCATTAGGAATAATAGGGTAAGTTCAATCGCCATATTGTTAACACCAAAACAGGCCAACAATGTCAGAGGCGCCATACTTATATTACAAGTAATCAAAATGAAACTGCGAATTTGTGTTGTTTTTGCAATTACTATATACATTATTGACGGGATAATCGGACGCGAGAAAAGCTGTAGTAGCTGGCCCCGCGGCAGAAATGTTCTCTACAATGTCACGCCACGTCGACATGTAGCAATTTTGCTGTTATTTTCACAGATTTACATTTCATCTGGCTATAATTAGAGAATACCGATCTTATTGTAGCGGAATTAGGTGTTTACTGAGGAGCTGAGATACATTTAGAACGTCAATTCACTATCAATCGGTGGCTCAACAGTAAAAGTAACAGTATGCGAGATAATAACAAATCGTCCAGGTATTTACTTATATGGCTACACAGTAAGTTATTATTTTGTTACACTCAAATATAAATTTAATTTGATCCAGTAGTTTATAGTATTTGTCAGGTCATAATTCGTGTGGATATATTAAACTGATGAGCCTAAAGGAAAATAACACAATCCGTAACTCTTATCATTAGTGTCTCTATCTCAAATATTTATATATAAGAAAGAATACATTTTACAAGTCAATAAGTAGGTAATGTCCCGTTGTTTATGAATTGATGATAAATGCTTGATCTTTTTGTAATTCCAATGCTT
Source organism: Narcosius parisi helen (assembly GCA_018250375.1). Lineage (NCBI taxonomy): Eukaryota > Metazoa > Arthropoda > Insecta > Lepidoptera > Hesperiidae > Narcosius > Narcosius parisi. Next base: position 10,534 of record DWNM01000207.1, read on the forward strand.
TTTGATATTTTATTTGGCAAGTAATAGATAAAGTTTTATTTGTGTGATTTAAAAAAAAAATGTTATGTAGTAATTACACTCTAAAAAATTATCTAAGAATTTAGAAGTCAATTTTCTAAATATAAGCACATTATAAAATAATAATGCATTATATTATGTTACTGTAGAAACCCAAATATGAGTAAATCTTTGAGTTAGTAATAAATTTTGAGATTGTGGTAAATGTATGAATTCATTAAAAAGGGATGATGTTTGGGCTTCCACCATTCAAGTTTATAGTTGAATAAAATAATGAATATTTTTTGAATAATTTATTCCATTTTTCTGTTAGTCACCAGATTATTACTCAAAATCTTAACAGGTATTTCAATCATTATCATAAGACATTTGATATATTGTTTCGGTTTAATTACCATATTAACAAATATTTCTCAATCATTGCTTATAATCTAATTATCCCTCGGTAAGCATTAATAATAAGGTATAAGAAACGCTGTAGGCTAGGCTATGTGAAACGTTATAAGATTGGTTATGTTCCCTAGCTAAACTCATCAGATTGTGTCTATTTTTTGACATTTGCCATACCTTTGAAGTAAAACCTAAAATATATAAAGTAAATAGTATAAGTTGAAATTCTATTTTTTGGACGTCTATCATTGAGTGTTGTTTCTTATCATCTTAAGTTTTACTGGAAAATCTTAGAATTTGTCATAGTTCTGGTTTTTACAGTAACATATATACACACCGTAACTGATTTGTTTTATTGAAAACCATAGAAAAATCCACTTACATATTGATGTAAGGTTGACTGTCACAAATGTACAACAATAGTATACAAATTTCTAATGAAATTTAATAAGGGGCCAAGCACATACATTACACAGTCTATAAATGCAAATCAAATGCTTAAATAAACAGGACAGTTATTATTCTCTATGTACATATATACCTACAATTAAAAACAAAAATACAATTTAAATATATTACTGGACATGATTACAAAATGAATTTATGGAACCTAAACTCTAGTTACTTTTTACACTTATGTCCATAAGTAAATTAAATGTACTTGAGTTAAAATACCCACTGCCATATAATTTATCGAGTGAAATGATACTTAGAGGTATTTTATTGCCCCGTACAACTAGCATACTAGATTGTGTAATAACTATGTAGGTTAAATGTAACTTATAACTGTTAGGATACTTAAAATAAGTGTGAAATAAATTTTGCATATTGCTAAAAGTTATAAGTTATATATTATTATGTAATGAACAAATGAATGAATAAACTAATTTATAAAATCCATATGTTGACACCTAATAAAAAAAATCTAAATTCAAATGGAAAATGGACAATCTTCCTCTGAACTCTATGACAATGAGATGAAAAAATGGATATTATTGTGTTGGGTTTTAAAAAAATGTTATGCAATAGGTATCTGATACCATCATATTGAATTTCAAGTGATGTAATAAATGACCTATGTTAACTTACATCTAACATTACCTTCATATCAACTGCTACCAGAGGAAGATTTATAATAATGTTGATTTAAAATCTACTGACAATGCAATGTATTAAATAAACCAGATCGTACACTAGTTTATAAGTTGGCACATAAAATTGATGTAATCCTGTAGTAGGTTTTACTATTGAAATAATAATGGCAAACCTAGAGTTTAAGACTAAAATATATTGGCTAGGCAGTATTCTGTACAAACATCTGCGAAGTTGCATTATAATCACAGTGATACATTATAATTACAAATAACTGTGGCAGATGATATGAGGTTCTCAAACTTGGTCCTAAGCATCTGCTGCCGACCTCAGGAGGGACTCTAGTCATATCTGTAGTTAATTACAGGTGTCCATAGGCTAGGGTAGGGTTGTGGTGACTTACCATCTGATGGTCTGTAAGCTCATTTGCTTCTTTCTATTTTATTAAAAAAACATCAAAAATACTAAACTAAATTAATACACTCACATTTATTAAATTGATATCGAAGTGTGTAGAAACATTAAAATCAACAAAGTACTCATCACATGGCAACTAGATATCTTTAAATCCGTGTTAATCAATTTTTACCTTAGAAATTACTATGCATTAATTGAAATTATATCCTTCATTTATTTATAACCATATACAAGAATTTTTCATAAAAACTAACTACCTAAAACTAAATCTAAACTTACACTATATAC